>CAWUFW010028211.1:0-22874 GCA_963921515.1 Calotriton arnoldi | reverse complement strand
TTACGATACCCGGCGTAAAAAAATCCGCCAGGCATGGAAGCGGCAAAAATCCGCCCGCACACACCGTCTGAACACCGACCACGCCATTACGATTACACAAACCGAAACCGCCATCGGCGGAAAAATCACACAAAATACCGCCCGCCATCGTCCGAGTCGGAGTCAAACCGCCCGCCACGGACGGAAACACGCCCGACAACACAAAACCGCCCGCCCTCACGGCCGACACACCGCACGTGAGATTACGATCGCACCGCCATGAGCGCGGGAAAACTACAAATATACCGCCCGCCAGCGCAAACAACGCCGATGAGAATCGACACGGCAGAAGCCATGGCGCCCACGTCCCTGCACAGAAACCATCCGCTCACAAAACCAATCGCACACAACATGGCCAACAAGTCCACACAGCAAGGCACGCACAAATACACAAGCACAGTACACATCCCGAAAACACCCCCTGGACAAACAAAAACTACAAAGGCCAGAACCCCAGACACAACACACCTGAAAACAACAGACCATGAGGACACACCCACATAGGTAAGTACAAAAGCAGCACTCCCACAGACCACAACCCCTTGCAACATTGCAAACCAGAGAGGAGAGGAGAGGACACAGTGACACAGCAAGGACAGCAGCACACCACAGAAACGCACACATCACCACCACCACCACCACCACCACCACAAACCCCCTGCACATTACACAACACACACCGCACCAGCACCACAAACACCATGGCACCACAAAGAATGCCCAAGTTCACGCCCATTGAGCTGACGGTCATGGTCGACGAGATCATCAAGGTGCACCCACAAATCTATGGGAACATGGTCCAGCACACACCACTAGCCACCAGAAACAGAATGTGGAACCGGATCGTAGACCAGGTCAATGCAGTCGGGACCCTGCCCAGGAACAGAGTAGAAATTAACAAACGGTGGAATGACGTCAAGAGCCTGGTCAAGAAGAAGGAGACCAAGAACAGAGAGCTGGCAGCCGTCACTGGCGGAGGGAATCCCGCGCTCTTCAAGACCTTCAAAGCGTGGGAGGAGAAGGTGCGAGTCATCATACATCCCGAGATCCTCGCCGGATTAGCAGGGGGAGTGGAGGCTGGCAAGTACAAACTAATGTATACCAGCACACCGCTATGTACTCACATGCACTACCACCATGCCACAGCTCCCAGGGACAAACACCCCCATGTCCAGCACACAATACACAACACATCACACACACATGCAACAGACACCACCACACACAGCCCAAACAGAACAACTGTAAGATGCGTGGGGACATGTGTACACTCAGCCAGCCACGTAACCACCAACAGGTCCCCAAGTATGCCAGAAGCGCCACAACGAGCACCCACCACACCCATGTGTCCGCCATAGCTGCACTAACCGACAAGTAACAGGTAAGTGGCAGGAACACAAAGTGCAGTGGGTGGGAGGGTGGACAGCCCAAGTACAACACACACCAGGCCCCTAGTCCCACAGCACAGCAAGGAGGAGCATCCCCCACCCCCACAGCCACGTGTCAGCCACCGCAGTGCACACCGACAGCCGAAAGGTAGACATCACGATCCACAACAATCGGTGTCAGTGGGTGTCCAGCCACCACCACGACCCACAACACCCCCCCACCCCCACAGACCTGCAACATGGAGCACCCCCCGCTTAGAACCATGTGGCATCCAGTACAGTGCACGCCCGAACAACCTGCAGGTGGGAAACTGGACAGGGCTGGATTACTGGAGGCATGAGGACCGTAACACGACCAACACATGGGACATGTCACGTAGCAGACGAACACGCAGCACCGCCCACCGTCACGAACAAGTGAACAATGTGCACACGGACATGAACCACAGACTCACACCTCACATGACCCATCACAGACACAGCAACACCCAAGGAGCCACGTCTGCATGCACAAGCCACACTGAATATAGTACCACACGGCAGCCACTGTGCAACTCATCACACACAACCGAAACACCATTGAAGTCCTGTCCATGTAGCCCCTACTGCCTGTCAACCACACACCCCACAACTACGCCTATGTAAGACAAACAACACTAGACGCAACAGAGCGGAACAACATAAATGCACACGAACACCACTGAACCCATCAAACACACAGACACACCATGCACATACAACATACCATCCATCCCATCCGTCAGCCCCAGTCTCATGAAAGGCATGTCATCCGCACAGCTGCCACACATACAGCAGTCACGCTAAGATACATGCCCATGACCAACCATGTGCCAGAAGTCAATGAAGCGCACGCCACACTGTGAGCAACAACACACAACATGGGCCACACCCCCCCACGAGCACTGCAGTGATGCACATGGCACAGGGCAGCACGCACACCAAGGAGATGGGACAACTGCAATACGTTGGCTGGCACACAACCAACACTCACTCATAACGATGCGTCCAATGCCATGTCCAGTAATCACAACAGACAGCAAATATGCAGGCCATGTCAGGCATGCACACACCTCAGACCATGCACTGTCATGCTGCCACAACACATGTCACGTTCGGCACCCATGGCTCACAGCATGTACCCCAAAAGCATATTCCCTCCCAAATGCGAATCTGGGGCATGGCCCCCATGTTGCCATATGCGTTCCTAAGCGTTCCATTTGAACCCCAAAAGCATATTCCCTCCCAAATGTGAATCTGGGGCATGGCCCCCATGTTGCCATATGCGTTCCTAAGCGTTCCATTTGAACCCCAAAAGCATATTCCCTCCCAAATGCGAATCTGGGGCATGGCCCCCATGTTGCCATATGCGTTCCTAAGCGTTCCATTTGAACCCCAAAAGCATATTCCCTCCCAAATGTGAATCTGGGGCATGGCCCCCATGTTGCCATATGCGTTCCTAAGCGTTCCATTTGAACCCCAAAAGCATATTCCATCCCAAATGCGAATCTGGGGCATGGCCCCCATGTTGCCATATGCGTTCCTAAGCGTTCCATTTGAACCCCAAAAGCATATTCCCTCCCAAATGTGAATCTGGGGCATGGCCCCCATGTTGCCATATGCGTTCCTAAGCGTTCCATTTGAACCCCAAAAGCATATTCCATCCCAAATGTGAATCTGGGGCATGGCCCCCATGTTGCCATATGCGTTCCTAAGCGTTCCATTTGAACCCCAAAAGCATATTCCCTCCCAAATGCGAATCTGGGGCATGGCCCCCATGTTGCCATATGCGTTCCTAAGCGTTCCATTTGAACCCCAAAAGCATATTCCCTCCCAAATGCGAATCTGGGGCATGGCCCCCATGTTGCCATATGCGTTCCTAAGCGTTCCATTTGAACCCCAAAAGCAAAGTACAAACCAGACCCAGGATGGGCCAGGAGCCCGCATACACCAGAGTCACAATAAGTAGGGGCACAGCAACACACCCATCGGCATGGCCAATCCGTCCCATGCCACATGTGCACAGCACACAGTCCCATTGCCAAGCACACACAACTACAAATGGTACAGCCACACACACGCCTCCGGGAAACCCATGTACGAGATTGCACGAACTGTTAATGTCAGACGACAAATACATACTTCGCAAGGTGCAACACAATAACAAATCTCATTCTCTCCACAGGTGACGAACTGCTGGATGCTGGGGATGGAGCCAGCAGCCAGCACAGCCAGCCTACAAGCCCCCAACGAGGACACACGGATGTGGAGGATCTGTCCTCCTCTTCGGACACGGACCACCAAGCAGGCCCATCTGGTGTGGCAGGGCCCAGCCGCTCCCCAGGACTCCTCCTACCCACCAACCCATCATCCAGGGCTGCTGAACATTCCCAGCCCCCTGCTGCCACTGTCAGTTGCGGCCACACCCACGGTCATTGCGGCCACACCCACGGTCATTGCGGCCACTACCACTGCCGCAACCGCCACCATCGCCGCACCGACCACCACCGCCGCCACCACCACCACGTCTTCGCTGGCACCAGCCCCAGCGCAGGTGGTGGCCCGGCCGACTGGATCCACCCTGGGAGCCACAGCGAGGACCGTGGTGAGCAATGTGGCTAGTGGGCAGGCCGGTGGCAGCAGGACTGGTAGGAGGAGCAGGGTCAGGCAAACGCCAGCCTCCCCTGGGAGCCATGCCCTGCCTCAAATGGCCAGAGTCCTTGGGGCCTATGAAGAGGCCCAAGGACAATGGGCCAGGTCAGCTACAGACACGCGTGAGGTGCTGGGGGTGCTGAGGTCCATGGACGCCCGTATGGGCCAACTCGTGGACCTCATGGGCCAGCTGGTGGTGGCGGTGAGGTCACAGCCAGGGACAGCAGCTCCCCTCCGCCACCACCTGCCGGGGCGCAGGGTCGAGCAGCAGTGTCCAGTTCCCCTGCGTCCACAGCCAGTGAGCACACCTCAACCACCAGCATGTCGCAAGCAGGCACCCCCCTCGCAAACGTGGAAGGGGCCGTCCGAAGTGGAAACAGATCTCCCGGGAGGACTTCGCACGCTCCAGACGCAAGTGAGGCAGCCAGCCAGCCTTCCTTGACCACCCACTGCATTGACTTGGACTACGATCCCACTCCACACAGCCATCTGGATGGCATGTGTGTGTTGGACTATGGACATAGAACCAGTGGGTACACCCTGAGCATCACGCAGCCATGACCGACAGCTCATTGTCACTGCACGCACCACTTTTGTCATCACCTTACACACAATCACATGTCACAGTTTGAAATAAATGCACCTCTTACACAAACTGCTGTTTGTGCCCTGTGTTTTATTTGTACGGAATACAACGGCCACCTTGGGCGGAAAGGCACCTGATGCGTGGCATGGCAATGGAACCGGAGGGCCTGTAGGGACCTAGGGGTGGGAGACAGAACAGGAGCACATTCAATGAGTGTGTCACACACCCATCACACAGTACATGTCAACAACTACAAGCAATGTACACACATCGCACAGAGCAATAGGGCACAATGCCACAGCCACCAACAGTGGCATACTACCCTGGCCATGGAGCGTTGACACACAGCACGCAGTGAACAAACGGCCACCCTGACACAGCACACACACACCTGCACAGATACAGCCACATCAGCCGTCGTACATGGACACTCACCGTCAAGTGAAGTAGCGGGCGATGAGCTGCTGCCGCACATTCCCAGCTTCCTCCTCTCCGCTGTCCTCCTCACTCGAGCTGTCCTGGTCTGCGGGCTGGGGCCCTGGTTGATCTCCGTCATCCACGATGAGGGGGATCTGCTTCCGAATGGCCAGATTGTGCAGCATGCAGCACGCCACCACTATCTGGCACACCTTCTGTGGGGAGTACGCCAGCGCACCCTCGGTGCGGTCCAGGCACCTGAACCTGGACTTGAGGAGGCCAAAGGTACGCTCGACCACACGTCTGGTCCTCCCATGTGCCTCATTGTAGCGATCGTCTGCTGGGGTGCGAGGATTCCTCAATGGACTGAGCAGCCATGCCCCATTCGGGTACGCAGAGTCACCTGGGTGTGAGGGACACAGAGAACCGTTGCTATTCCAACTGGACAGGGGACAGCATCGCACAACCAGCACGCTACACCACTCCACATACTCACCGACAATACAGCCACGATCCTGTTGCAGATTGGACATCAGTCGTGGCAAGATGCTGTTGCGCATTATGTGTGCGTCATGGGCCGAGCCTGGGAACTTTGCACACACGTGGGTGATCACCATGTCCGCAAGGCACACCACTTGCACATTCAGGGAGTGCGTGTGCTTCCTGTTGCGGTACAGGTGCTCAGTGGCCTGTGGTGGAACAAGGCCAACATGTGTGCAGTCAATGGCTCCAACGACGTGTGGGATTCTGCCAAGGGCATAGAATGCACCCTTCACTGCCGCCAATTCACGAGCCCTGGGGAAGCGGATGTACCTGTTTCGGTACAGCATCATGGCTGCCAGTACATCCCTCAGCACCTTGCTGAACATGGGCTGGGACATCCCTCCTCCACTGCCCACTGTGTGCTGGAATGACCCAGTGCCGAAGAAATGCATGGCGGCCATCACCTTAGCCGTGGGGGTGACAGCTGTCGGATACACCCTGCGGGGACGGAGATGGGGTTCTAACATGGCACACAGTCGATGCAGGGTTGGCCTGTCCAGCCGAAACTTCCTAATGACCTCTGTATCGTCCATGTCCGCCAGCAATTGGTATGGGCGGTCAATGTTCGGTCTCCGCCTAGGGAAAATGGCAGTGGACACATGTCAAAGCAACACGACACATAGCAATTTCGCATACACATCACTGACATGACTGAGCAAGCACATGAGCCACAGCCCAGCTGTCAAGCTGGGACGGCACGGCCACAATACACTTACACAGGTCTCCCAACAATGGCAATGGCTAGTGATACAGACCACTGCCATGTGCATGCACATGGGGATCTAGGCCCCAATGACTTGCGGGGCGTGCTGATGGCGACTGACTGCATATTCGTCAAGCGGCAACGCCACGGCAACATGAATGTCTGCTGAGCATGGAACTGCTTCCGAGGCTGGATGAGTATGGCACACGACGACGACGATGTGGGCACAGGCTGAGCGGCCAAAACAAGTGGGACCTGTGGCACGAGGGGATATGAGACAGTAGTAGGTGTCAGCACTGCACCCTATGTACAGCACTGTACGGATCACACCTCCCGAAACATTGACAGGTGTCCACATTGACAGCCCCATGCCAAGACGGCTGTGTGCTTGCAGTCACACGTCACAGGTGAGAGGTTACATTGCACGTGCCAGGTGGCAGACGTACATAGTGGGAGCTGGCATGTGTGTGCATGTGTCTCCTGTTCAGGATCCACCAGATGGGCGCTGACTCTGTACTGAGCATTGGACACAGCATGTTCCGTGGAAGGCTTGTGTGTGGGATGGTGGCACTGGATGTGCCTCCGTTGGGTGGGGGGCCATGCACAGGGCGGGTACGTCGATGATTGCGCATTGTTGGTCACGGTGGGTGCACCCACTAAGATGTGTTGCCCTGTGTTCAATTCCTATGTCCGCATGATGATGGACTGTAGATGTGGGCAGACTACACATTGGTCGATGTGCTGTCTATATGCATGTGCCTTCACACCAGGCACAGCTGCCCCTGCACATGTGACCCCTGCTGGACTCGCTGCTGGGTCTGTGGAGCTGATGCACCTTCTGTGCGTGGGGCGGACAGCTCTCCTCACTTCCCTCATTGCGCATGTCATGACTTTGCCGCAGGTGACATGGATCATGGAGGGCCCACATGTACGCGTGGGTAGGCTACACATGATTGTTCACTGGTCGCCACCCCCAGTCAGTGTTCCGAATGGGAAGGTTGTCGTGCTGGTGGTATATTCGATGTGGCGGATGGGCGGGCCTAGGTGCGGGCTTACATTCCGGACATGGGGGGTAGTTGGATTGGCGACTAGTTGCAGTACACACGGGACACGTCTCTTCCTTTCCACATCTGGGTCATCCCTTGTACTCACTGACAGTGATACAGTCATCTTCGCCCCAGCCCTCATGTCCTCCCCTCGCTCCCCCAATATGCATGTGCACCTGCGAGGCTAGCGCTTGCACAGGCAGCCCCAAGCTCGCACCAGAGAGGGCAAGGAGTGTATGTGTGGGTCCAGTTGCACAAGTGGGCTGTCTCAGGGTATGATGTGTTACGGGACGCCCGTCCACCTGCGTGGTGCCCCAAATGGAGACCCGGCCTGCATGGACTATGCATCACAGTCTTCGCCTTCCGGATCCGCCACCTGCGACACCCAGTGGCTGTGGCTGCCCTTGCGGCCAGGCCGCGTCCGTCTGTGACTGATGGCCCACACATTCACTCTTTGGCCTCTCTGGGGAGGGCTCGGGGGTGGTGGCGCACGCGCTTGCACTTAGTCGCAATGGCATGTGTCGTGGTTGGTATGATGGGCAATGGATGGGATGGTGCGAGCCACCTCCCGTGACGTCAGTGCTGCTCGTGCTGCGGTGCGTCCCCCTACACTTCCATCTGACTTGTGCCATGCTAGACGTTGAGGTTCTATTGCCTGCGTGATATGACCAGGAGGAGCGCGAGGAGACCTCTCACATACCATGCTCCACTGCCATCCCGTGCCCTGTATCGCCTGTGCGGATTGACTATGTTGGGGTTACACCTGGTCGACTGGGGCTGTGTGTGCCTTGTCAAGGGGCATGGCGGGCGCATAACAGGATCCAGCTTGTCCACAGAGGGTGGGCTGAGGTGCGCCTGGTACCGCTTTGTACGTGTGCCCGGCTGCTGTGCACACACGTGTTCACTCCCCCCGACAGGTGTCCTCTCACAATGCCCAGGGAAGCGGTGGTGTACTGTTCATGACCCCTCCCAACACGGCGTGCTCCAACTTGGCATGTGCGCATCTACCCGTCACACCCACCCACCTGAGCACTGCGTCCATACGACTTCACACGACACATGTGTGTCTTCCACAGTTGTGCTACTCATTTGCGTTGACATCCAATACCAGTGGACTACATGGTCATGTCACGACTGCCGTGTACTTCACATACTCCCATCCTCTCTCATTCGTACTTGTGAAATGAGTCAGCGGAGACAGTTTTGGTTTCAAACATTATATTGAGTCTTCTGTCCTCTGTGATGCAGTATAGTGGACACTACTGGCAGCGGAATACATGTTGAGGATATACTGAGCATGATTGCAAATGGGATAGGGTGTGGGGTTACATGTGATTGGCTGTTGCATGTGGGATGTGGGCTTCAGAGTTACATCTGCTTGGCCAAGGCTGTGCTAATGTACATTTACGTATAGCTGCGGAGCTGCGGACTTTGACACAGACGGTATACATGTAGCCTACCAGACCGCTTGGCATCATGGGCACAGTCCATCTCAGTTCCATGTGACAGGTTTGCTGCGGTTGTTCCTCATGCACGCGTGCATGTGAGATGACATCAGGGCATGGGCTTGCGTGCATGCAGCGGCGTGCCACTTGTTGTTGCAATGTGGTGGTTACTGGACATGTCACAGTCACTGGGGTCGTGTTGTTGTTGTATGCACTTGTCTTCCATGCAAAGGTCCTGGTATGGGTTTCCCGGGGCGGGGGTGGGAGGGGTGCAGCACCCACAGACTCCAGGCGACCTATTCATGTCCACTGAGCGGTGTGTGTGTCCATGGGCGCTGGATCCATGTCGTGTCCTGGTTGTTCGTGCAGTTCCGTCCATGTGGGTGCGATACACAGACCCCATGCCACTGCCTCCCACGATGCATGCGGTGTTCCTGGATGTGATGGGGAACAGTGTGCATGTCCCGGTCATATCCGATGTCATGGCGATGTCGTTGATGGTGTGGTTACAGTTGCCGGTCGTTTGGTATGGCTGTTGTGGTGGTGACTGGCCAGTCCGTGCGGAAGCTAAGCATGGGTGCGGGGTTGGACATCATAGGTCAATCGGGGAACCTGCGTTGTGGTCCGACGAATTTACAGGTTGTCAGGTATGCGATGCCGTCCAGCAGGGCTTCCATGTCATTGGTGGTGTACATGTTTGCCAGCCAATGTAGCGGATGGTGGCTGTCAAGGTGTTGTTCGTAAGTTGTCCCTTGGAGGACCATGATGGGGCATGCTGGGTGACATTCGATGTAGCTGTTCTCGATGATCCGTCGTGTGGAGGCACAGTGGTCCCATTTCAGTGCGGGTGCGATGTTGGCCACATACGCCATGCCCCCATAGGCAGAGCAGGCCCTGTCGTGTGCGTCCAGAGGGAGGAGTAGTGGTAGCAGGTCCGCCTTCAGACATGCCGGGTTGGAGAGGCATATCTCCACTGGATGCTGGTAGGGACACCTCCGACAGTAGAAGACGGGCATGACGCAGCTGAACAATGTGATGCGGTAAGTCAGTCGGTAACTTACGTTCAGCAGGGACAGGAGATCGCATCCCAATGTATGTAACAGGTTGGTTTTGTACAGCTTGAGCTGTCCGGCGTAGTTGGGTAGGTGTGTTGCGGTTGCCATTTCGCAGCGGTGCGTTGTGGTGGCGTGCTCCGGCTGTGTGTGCAGTCTGCAATGTGCACGCTCCGAGGTTGCTGTGAGCTCTGTGTAGTCGTAGGGAGACAGGACTTGTGTTCTGTTGGCTTGTTTGGAGGACACGGGCCCTCATCCCACATGCTTCTCAGACAGTTCAAGGTCAGTGATGTGTGACTCCTTCCAATTAACTTGCATGTGGCCGACATGGGGGAGTGTTTTCTTTTTTCTTCCCCGTCCGTTGTGTGCTTCTGTGATATGCGCTATCTGCCCTGTGGTCGGTCTCCTCGGCATGCCTGTGTTGGTCTATTCTTGGACAATGGCTGTATTCACCGGCTTCTGTCGTAGGGCTGTGGTTTCGGAGTTGGAATGGAAGGTCATTCAGTGCTGTCTGCTCTCCCTTGTGTGGGCGGCAGGCTGCCTTTCCGCTCTGCGTTGGGCCTTGTGTGTGGATGTTATTCTTGGGCCACCTGTTGTCGGTCCCCGGGCTCTTTGGTGTTCCGTTTTATATGTCTTGTTCATATGTGCAGGGTGGTATGGGTGTTTCAGTGTGGTACTGGCGTTCCTCTTCCCGAAGGGGCCCTGCTTCTCCTAGTTGGTGTTGCCGCCGCTGTGTGCTACGCCATGTTTGTTACACTGGGGTGTGTCCTGCTGTTGCGTGACTTCACTGACATGTGTGCGTCGGTTGTGTGGCGTTGGGTGTTGTCCGTGAATTGGGCGTTGGGGACATGTCTGTGGCAGGCCTGTCACGTGTCATGTGCGTTCGGGGTGGGGCTGATGTGTGTGCTGCTTGGTTGTGTCCCTGTGTCTGTGTGCGACGCATGCATGGCGCTGCGGTTGGCCTCTGCGTTGTGCGCATGTGTGGCGGCGTCATCGGCGCTTTGGGGCCGTGACGGGGTGGTTGGTTCCTAGTCCCAGGTGGTGTGTACACATGTGTTACGCGATGTTACGATTTGGCCTGTGTGTCATATGTGGATGCAATGGTGGATGTGTAGTGTACACGCGCTGGTGGGGGTTGTCCGCTTTTTCCGCCCTTGCACTGTGTGCGCTGTTTGCGTGCACTTGTTGTGTGTGTGCCTACCTGCGTCTCCGCGGTACGTTGCGTCCTTGGTGGTGCATCAGCAGGAGCATGGGGAGGGCCTGCAGTGCTGGATTCATGCTCGGGGAGCCGCTTCTTCGTTGTCCGTGCTCGGCGTCCGTGTTACCGCTTCGGTTTGTCGTACGGTATCTCTTGGCCGTGGGAGCCGTTTGTTTGCGGCATCGTAATTTATACGCCGGGCGGGACGTGTTTCGTCGGACGGTGTGTGTCAATTGGGCTGCGCCGCTACGTGTACGGGCGCACTTTGATGGCGGACGGTGTTGCTGGCTTGCCGGCGGTGTTTGGCCTACTTTTCGCATCGTAATTGGGCGGGCGTGTGGACTGCTGCGTGCCGGCGGTAACTGGTGGTTTTTGCATCCGCCAGCACGGCGGTTGTGCTTCCGCCCGACATCGTAATGAGCCCCTAAATTTGGCCTTTGTTATCCACATAGCCAACAAGTAGCGGGAGAGTGCGAAAACCAATGTTTTACTACAGTCAGTTTTTAATATCCTTGGGGCAGACTTATATTCTCTAATCCCCAAATTCTGGCAGAGTGGTAGGATCCAATGAAGCCTACTAGTTAAGTAGGCTCGGCAGAACAACATTACATGTTCTAGAGACTCCTTAGAGGCCCTGCAATATGGGCACAGCTGCTTATCCAATTGTACAATAAAGGGGTACCCCTGCAAACAGATGCGTTCCTAAGTCAGGGCATGAACAACAATTGTAAATATAAACACTTAGGTAACTAGTGGAAATGTGGGCCAGCAAAGACAAATATCAAACCCCAGATCAAAATTCATGTGAAAACAATTTATTGGTATAAAAACTAAGGATACAAAGACATAATCAATATATATAAATAAATACATTATTCCAAGAGATACAATTTTAATCTTTTTATAAAAACAATTTGTGCTTCCCCCTACAGTACAATTTCTCTAACCTATATGCTCATTCATGCTCCCACACTCATCCTATTGTGAACTAATTTGTGTTAGCCATATTACACAGAAAAGACCCACAGTGAAGGATTCTTATATTCTATTATTACACAGATGTTTGGATTAATCTATGTATAAACAATTTATTTCAATGCAATAAATATTTTGCTTTGATTTGCATATAGTCACATTTAATTCCTCACTGGTTAATGATTCTTAAATATTCAACATTTCCCAGAGTTTGTGCGTAGAAAAATGAGACAAATTGGATTGCTTGTCTGTTTTCAGTAGAATCCTAAATACAGGTTTAAAATTGTATCTCTTGGAATAATGTATTTATTTATATATATTGATTATGTCTTTGTAACCTTAGTTTTTTTATACAAAAAAATTTTCACATGAATTTTGATCTGGGGTTTGATATTTGTCTTTGCTGGCCCACATTTCCACTAGTTACCTAAGTGTTTATATTTACAATTTTTGTTCACAGCTGCTTGTCCGCCAGAGGGGATTTGACCCATTTGGTATGGAGCGGCAGGGTCCCATAACAAAATAGCAGGAACAAGCACCTCGCTTGGGGGAGTTCGATCTCATCCATGAAATCTTCTCTAGTGAATGAGCCTTTAATTAGGAGGAAGGAATCAGTCATAGACCAGTGCAAGGCATTTGAGTGTAATAAGGACTCTCGAGGCTGCCGATATGCTAATTTAATATTGCTCTTAGAGACTGACCTAACCTCTCTTGGGGCACTCCACAATGATGGTAGCCCGATCTCCCCAAGGTGGCATTAATAAGCTTAATCCAAGGTATATTACTTGAACCCACCAGCCTAAGTATTTCTTCTAATCCATCTCAGTATGGACGGAGCTCTGGAGTGGCCCAAATCCTCCTCCAGATGAAAATGGGATGGAGACAAACTTTGTCTGAAAGGAGTCTCAACCCCAAGTCAAGCCTTAGTGGCAACGAACGTGTACTTATAGGGACACGCACTAATGTTCGCATGAATCAGTTTTCCAACAATTCTAGCGAAGAGATGTCTAGATGGCCCCACAGTTACACACCATACGTGGCCATCCCCAGGGCTTGATGGTAATAGACCTGTAGTGCCGGCTGTGACGATCGGAATTCAGAGTTATGGGCCAGCTTTGTAATACTTTCTGCTACTTGCTCTGGTCTCAATCTGTGCTGCGTAATGTGTGCCTGCCACCCACCCTGCTCTGTTAATGTAATGCCCAGATAGGTGAATGAATGTCTGATCTCTCTCCAGGGGTTTTCCTGCCAATGTCGGATTTGCGCTGAATATGCAACCTGGGTTTATTACCATAAATTTGGTTTTGGCCACATTTATTTCAAGGCTATGCACAAATGTTCAAAGTGGTCCAATAATGTTTGGAGGCCCATGGGTGATTTGGAAATGAGGAGTGTATTGTCGGCAAACATGAGGGCAGGAATCATCATGTCTGCCAGTTTAGGGGCATCATTATCACCCTGATTTAGGTGCTTTGTAAGGCCGTTGATGTAGAGTGAGAATAATTTGGGGGCAATTTCGCACCCCTGCCTAACCCCTCTATTGACAGGAAATGGCTCTGTAAGCTCACCCGCCTTCCCACATCTGACCTGTGCATAGGTATTGTTGTGCAGCCTCACTATAATATCTTGTAGATAATTTGGCACCCCCAGCTCCTGCAGCACCCGCCATAGAGTTGACCTAGGGACTAAATCAAAGGTGCAGAGGGGGTCCATGAATATGATGTACAGGTGACCTACCCCCAGGGGGACAGTTTTCCAGATTAAAATCAGGAGTTGGAACACCTGGTCGACCATACTCGTGGTCTTTCTAAATCCCGCCTGCAACGGGGACAAGATGTTATTATCTGTCATCCAATCCTGTAGTTTGCCAAGTATGATGCTGTAAAATAGCTTTTGAGAGCTATCAAGCAGACTAATAGGTTTGTAGTTGATAGGGAGTTCACCGGGGCCCTTTTATAAATGGGGACAATTTCTGCCCCGGCCCACATCAGGGTAGAGGTTCCCCTTGCAGAAAAGCTGTGAACAATGGTGAAATATAATATATACAATACAGAGCACAGCAAAATTATCTTTCCAAAACTGACTCTGTTGTCAGTCAGATTTAATTTCAACTAGCAAATTCAGGAAAACAACGAAGTGCACAGAATGATATGATCCAAATACAAATAAACAAGTAAAGGAGTGTCCAAGTAAAGAAGTGTCAAATAAGCTCTTGATACTGTTGACACGGAGTACTCGCAGCAGATGCAAACAGCCGACACGTGTTTCGTCGTGTAGATGACTTTTTCAAGGCTGTAAAGAAAGATGTATAATACAACGCTAGATAGTATTAAATTGTATTCAGAAATAGATTGATTCTCTAGTGTCAAACACTTCATACTAGAGGTAATTCGTTGGAAATCTGTGGTAGATAGAGACACGACAACCTCAACCATATTATAAAATCAGAATATGAACACCCTAAAGTGTAGAAAAGGAAAAAAGAGAATAAAGTTACCATGCAAAGTTTGTGTACGGAATTTGGAAAGTGATCAGACACAACCCATAGTAAAGATAACCAAACAGAGAAATTTGAAGCACCAAGACTAGCACGTTGGAGATGGTGCAGATAGTCATATCAATGCACAAAGTTTGTAAATACCTCGAACTTGAACTAAGTAGACACGAATATAATCCGCAGTCCTCTAATCGTTTTTTGGAAAGTTGAGTTAAAAAATAGAAAGGATCGCAATGTCAAGCGTCATCCCTCAAGTATAAAAGTAGCACTGTAATGAAAAAATATATATACATATTGTATTCATGTCCAAGTAGAACCACACATATACATTATTTGTAGAACCCGATAAAGTCTACATTTCTATTAAAAGGAAGGAAAAGGAGCTATTATTTTATGGCCCCCAACATACTCTATTAAGTGGTCTTATAGAGATACTTGAAATTATGCCCATTGTGTAATTCAAAAATCCTCTCATTGAGGTGACTAAATCGAAACAATCTCCGTAGAGATTGTGGCTAGTGCAAATTTAAAAGCAAGCCTGTCCCGTCTCCATAGAACACTAGACTACAGTATGTATTAAATACAACATATGTCAAACTAGAGAGGTTACTCGTACCTTGTGAACGCTTGGGAGGAATATGTCTCGTTATGGTAAACGAGATTCGAAGGTAAGTTGCCAAAGGCACAGTGAATTTCGGTAAATTTCTGTAAAGATTTAATGCCCTTTCTTTTCAAAGTAGTAGCGGGAACAATCTACAAGTATTCAGAAAATAATAATCAATAAGAGTAAAACACAAGAGGACCAATTGGTCTTAGTTCAAATCGCTAACAGGTGAGTAGAGGGAGCAATAAGCCAAATATTTGGCAGCCAAAGTTTAAGTTTCCTTAAGGCTAGACACACATCTCAAGGGACACAGAGCATGAAAAAATTCCCTATTGGGTACCTCCTTGTTTTATTCTCAATCATATGGGAAATATGATTGAGAATAAAAATGCTTTGAACAATGACAAAGATGATACAATTGCTACTGTTAACTTATCACAACATGTTCTGAACAATGATGAAATAAAATTGTTGTCCAAAGGTCTCAACTTTTGTCCAGCCTCCAGACCTGATTTTAACCAAATACATATTGACACCTTCAAATTTGTACGCAAATTGAAGATAAAAAAATTCTTTGCGAGGAATCCGAATGTTAAGAACAATAGGGAGACATCACAAGCAATATGTAGCAATAGGACAATTCGAGACATACAGGATGTTCAAGCTCTCATCTCCATAACTGAAGAAGAGAACAATATTCCAACCATGTCACAAATTTTACTTGATCTAGATATCCCCACAGATTTGAGCTCAGACAGTGGTTTCAAACCCAAGTCCACCTTTCAACCCTTGCTAGGGAGTGATAATGTTATTGAAACCTTTCACTGATTGGTAACTACAGATCTTTACCAATGGGAAGATTCATACAGACCAACAGACCTAGATAGGAAGGACAATCTGTCTAGGGGGGAAAGACGAGCCTTAAAGGGACTAAATCAACCCCCAAATTTGATTTTGAAAGAAGCTGACAAGGGCGGAATTTGGTCCGGATGGACACAAATGACTATCTTATGGAAATCGACGGACAGCTATCTGATGCAAATGCTTATGTCAAACTAACATCTAATCCAATGAGGGAGATTACTACTTTGATAGAAGCTAATCTCAAAAGGTGGAGGGAACTTGGTCTTATCAGTGATCTAGAGTTCAAATTTCTGTTTGTCGCATATCCTGTAGCACCTTGTCTATATGTCCTTCTGAAAATACACAAGCCCGGTGGTTTTCCACCGGGCAGACCCATCATTTCGGGAATAGGTTCTTCCACCGAACACATTTCCGAATATATTGACTACTTCCTGCAACCTCTAGTGAGAAATCTTCCATCACATGTCCTAGATACCAAAGATCTACTTAACCAACTCAGTGACTTCAACTGGACGGAGGAATGTTGTTAGTGACTTCAACTGGACGGAGGAATGTTGTTTTGTTACATTTGACATTAGCTCCCTGTATACTTCGATACCTATTAATTTGGGGTTGGAGGCGATTAAACATTTCATGTCGAGTAGAGATGCCTCACTTTGGGAACATACTGTTATGCTAATTGAAATGATCACTTTGGTCTTGGACAATAATGTGTTTTTACACAATGGCACATGGTTTAAACAACATCAAGGGGTGGCAATGGGGTCCAAATTTTCACCCTCGTTTGCAAATTTGTTTATGGGCTGGCTAGAAAAACCTATGTTTGGTCCAAATGTCCTGGCAATATGATCAACCATATGATCTACTGGGGGCGATATAGAGATGATATCCTGGTAATTTGGACTGGCACTGTGGACATGCTACATGACTTTTGTACATTTTTGAATTCCAACAATTGTAACATCATCTTTACTTACCAACATAGTAAAGAAGAAATTTCCTTTTGGATTTAAAACTCTATGCCAAAGATGGTATCATTTTATCGGCCCTATACAGAAAACCAACTGCTTGTAATGCAGTGTTGCGGGCAGATACTGCACATCCCAAATCACAAATAGAATCGATACCTTTTGGGGAACTAACAAGATTAAGACGGAACTGTAGTGAAGATACAGTTTTTAAGAAGGAAATGGACGAGGCAATCACGTGGTTCAAAGCCAGGGGATATAGCCAAAAGACAGTTGACAAGGCGGGGAACAAAGCTTTGGGTCTCAATCGCCAACAGCTATTGAGCAACAAAAATAAAACAAAGAAGGGTTCCAAATTTTATAGACCAGGTTTCCCTAATAACCCCATACAATTCAGCTAGTCATATGCTCTTTAAAATCTTAAATAAACATTGGCATATCTTACAAGTTGACCCGATTGTAAATAAGGTCATCACGACAAGACCAGCTGTTGTGTATAGACGAGGCCAAACCCTTCGTAATATCCTTTGCCCAAGCTTTTACAATCCTAAGAGACCTAAGAGAGATACACATTGGCTTGGATCTCCACCAGCCGGTTTCTATAAGTGTGGACACTGTAACATCTGCCCTTATACTCTAGATAAGATCAAGAGTTTTAAATACAGTACCCATACAGAATACAGGATTAATACATTTATGAATTGTAACACCAAGTTTATGGTATACTGTATCATATGTGTATGTAACCATATCTATGTCGGCAGTACAATTAGACCGGTTAAAGAAAGAATACATGACCATTAGAAATGTAAACACCAATTATCCCCTGGCCGTGCATTTTGATATAGCCCATGGAATAGCAGACTTGACTCGTGTGCGATTTCATGGGCTAGATACGGTTCCCGATAACCAAAGAGGAGGTGATAGGGTTATTCCTTTTACTGCAGTCATATGGATGAACATATACCCTTCTTGCCTCAATGAACAATAGCTTGATTTGATATAAGAGTTTGAAATGTACATTTACTGTGTATTAATGGATGTATATTGATCATACTTGGACTTGGACCCTACTATTCTGTTCCCAATTTTTTTTTTTTAAACTTGAAAAGCAACTTGAGATGTTTTTGGCCCTCTGCCAAGCTAGGTTTAGAATTTGATGTACAAACTGCTGATGTTTATTTTAAACTCTGACTGTATGTCTGTATGATGTACCCATGACTGACATATTACCATTTAAATTGAATTATGGTACCTATTGTCTGATTACTCTAGGTGGGTTATTGGAAACACCCAATTGGTATACACTTCTCTGGTTTTCCAATACGGGTATTCTTTGCATGTCCTAAGATCCCTCACTGGCATACCTCTTACTACACATTGGATGAGCCACAGAAGTTCTGTTAAAATATTTTTTTCTTCTCTTTCCTTGATCTTTATACTTTTGTGTACTCTTTACAATTTTGTTTATTTGTCTCATATTTCAAAAACTATGCTGAGCTTTATCTCTACTAACTATACAGTTTCGAGATAAAATCGTAACTGCACATTATCACGTATTGTATCTTTGGCCATATCAAAACAAAGGGGTTGTCATTACCTCTATTAATATATGTCTGCACCTTGTGCCACTTATATTGATGTGGCTTTTGCTATTCAGGTATCAATATGTGCCATTATCTTATCCCCTACTGATCGTAAATACAGCTCCCTACTATGGAGCTCGGGTCTATTTCCATGCTAGACATTATATATAAATATTGGGGTTAAATATATGCCCATATATACTAATTTTAAGTTGTATGATTTAATACTCCCTTGATTTACTTGATTGTACAATAGTTACAAAGTTTTTTGCAAATCACTATAGGACGGTATACATTTCAAGATGGCGCTGGTTCTAACTGAATCTTCACAGAATCATCTCCTTTTTCTATGTCTACGCGCACTTACACGCGCTACCGGGACTATTTAAATTGGTCCAGAGATCCGAATACTCGAGGATTTCTCTTACTCTAGCGGGATACTATCTACAGAACGGGTATGTTCTTTTATTCTTAATACGGCCCATGGGGATTGACAATGATCCTATCAAGAGTCCGTAAGACCTAGCCAGTATTACTGCTCGTGTCTGTACATATTTTGCTGGCATTTATATAACAATCATATCTGCTCTGGGGACAATGCGTGGGCTTTTTGCGTTGACACAAATGGTTATTGTTAATAATTTTTACCTTGTCCAATTCAGGGTGCCCCCGCCCGGACCACTTTTGGCCACTGATGTGAACACACATTTGTCAGCTTATGTCTATTCTAACGAGTATACCAACTTTACCTACATTTAAGGTATGTGGGTCAAACAAGGAGGTACCCAATAGGGAATTTTTTCTTGCTCTGTGTCCCTTGAGGTGTGTGTCTAGCCTTAAGGAAACTTAAACTTTGGCTGCCAAACATTTGGCTTATTGCTCCCTTTACTCACCTGTTAGCGATTTGAACTGGTCCTCTTGTGTTTTACTTTTAATGATTATTATTTTCTGAATACTTGTAGATTGTTCCCGCTACTACTTTGAAAAGAAAGGGCATTAAATCTTTACAGAAATTTACCGAAATTCACTGTGCCTTTGGCAACTTACCTTCGAATCTCGTTTACCATAACGAGACATATTCCTCCCAAGCGTTCACAAGGTACGAGTAACCTCTCTAGTTTGACATATGTTGTATTTAATACATACTGTAGTCTAGTGTTCTATGGAGATGGGGCAGGCTTGCTTTTAAATTTGCACTAGCCACAATCTCTACGGAGATTGTTTCGATTTAGTCACCTCAATGAGAGGATTTTTTGAATTACACAATGGGCATAATTTCAAGTATCTCTATAAGACCACTTAATAGAGTATGTTGGGGGCCATAAAATTATAGCTCCCTTTTCCTTCCTTTTAATAGAAATGTAGACTTTATCAGGTTCTACAAATAATGTATATGCGTGGTTCTACTTGGATATGAATACAATATGTATATATATTTTTTCATTACAGTGCTACTTTTATACTTGAGGGATGACGCTTGACATTGCGATCCTTTCTATTTTTTAACTCAACTTTCCAAAAAACGATTAGAGGACTGCGGATTATATTCGTGTCTACTTAGTTCAAGTTCGAGGTATTTACAAACTTCGTGCATTGATATGACTATCTGCACCATCTCCAACGTGCTAGTCTTGGTGCTTCAAATTTCTCTAACTGTTTGGTTATCTTTACTATGGGTTGTGTCTGATCACTTTCCAAATTCCGTACACAAACTTTGCATGGTAACTTGGTTGTTGGCTTTCTCTTATTCTCTTTTTTCCTTTTCTACACTTTAGGGTGTTCATATTCTGATTTTATAATATGGTTGAGGTTGTCGTGTCTCTATCTACCACAGATTTCCAACAAATTACCTCTAGTATGAAGTGTTTGACACTAGAGAATCAATCTATTTCCGAATACAATTTCATAGTATCTAGTGTTGTATTATACATCTTTCTTTACAGCCTTGAAAAAGTTATCTACACGACGAAACACGTGTCGGCTGTTTGCATCTACGCGACTACTCCGTGTCAACAGTATCAAGAGCTTATTTGACACTTCTTTACTTGGACACTCCTTTACTTGTTTTTTTTGTATTTGGATCATATTATTCTGTGCACTTAGTTGTTTTCCTGAATTTGGTAGTTGAAATTAAATCTGATTAAATCTGATCTGTATTGTATATATAGAGTTTATGTATAGAGGGAAAATTCCTTTTTCCTTATACAGGGTAACACTGGATAGGTGGCACAGTGTTTTACATTGAGCACGCATATAAATGAGGTTTCTAAATACATTGCAAATGCTACGGAGGTGCTGATTGTTTCTTATAAAACCACTGCCACTTGCTCTCAGCGTGACAATGGTGAAATATACCCTGATCATAACCTATGCTCTGCAGGATAAATACACGCTGAGGCTGAAGCTTCTTTTCATTTTACGCACGCCCCTGAAGGTGACATACTGAATGCTTTAATCTACTTTTGTGAACTAATTTATACACACAAGTTGTCTGGGAGATTTCCTAAATATACCCTTCTTTGTCGGTGAAGGGTCACATAGAGTAATTGTCTATTTCTTTACTTAGTTGAACGTAAGAGAAAGAGAAACTGCTTCAAATACTATTGTTAACAACTTCAGCAATCATAACCCTCTTTTTCTTTCTCTTTCTTTAAGCCACAGAATTGCAGTGTCTGGATCAACGTATCCCAGAGTTTATGCACATAAAGATAATGGCTTGAGATTAAAACAGTGCAGTCTCAATTCTGAACAACTTATACAGATAACCTGGTTTCTGAAACGTTACATAAGTTTATTTATCTTGATGTTCAGAGTGACCCTTCTATCAAATTTCTCCCTTTGACCTAATTTGTTTACAAGCTAACCTATCCCTCACTGTGGTCTGTAAGTGGAAACAGGTCAAGGTATTCAAAAGGTATGATAAGTCTTGTAACCAGGCCCACCATACTCTTTTGACTGCCCTAATGAAAAAACCCATAACAGCTCTCAAGTTGTGTTATGCAGAACAGGCTGTCAAGATGCTTGGAAGGTTAGAAAATCCACACTAAAGGAGGAAGTTTGGCACAATTTACAAAAGGCATAAGCTACGAAAGACAATTCTACCTTCTGTAAAATTATTAACTATCTTTTCCTTGGAAATACATAAACCCACTACAGAAGTAATCACTCAGGCCAGTGTTTGGGTATCTCACTTTTCTAACATCTACCTCGTCTCTTCAGCCATGGATATGCCTAATAGCAGCCTATCCTTTAATCCACTGGTATTCACAATTCAGGACGATACAGATACTATTAATAACAGTTGTCCCAATGGCAAGGTACTGTGGTGTAGCTCCTATTTCCATAATAGGCTCTGCGCATTGGAATAATATCCCCTATAGGTTTGACATAGGACTAAGGTCAGTATGTCCCTATTGAGTATATTAAACTTAATTACTTGTGCCAGCTAGCTCAGAGGCCACTAGAAACTCCTTGGATAACAAGAAGGGAGTAGTTTCTGGCAGCCGCAAAACATGACAACTTTGTTTCCCTTTAGAATCAGAACGTGTCCCAGAGTCGTGGAAACAATAGATAACTATTTCACTCAGCTCAATCATGCATGCTTAGTTTTCCTCAAAGTTACACAGAAAGAATAGACTTGCGTTTCAATAAAAGATTTATTGAACAGTCTTGTTTCTCGTGTAAGTTAAATGTGCTGTTATGATCACAAGACAGTATGCAAGATAAATAATGTACAGCGTAAGCAGTAGAAATAAATAATACTGCGCTAGCATGATCTTTAGTAGATATTCATTTGCATAAATAACACAGACTAAAAATGCGAGTACTCATACGATGCGTTGCTAAGCTAGTTCTACCCCAATGTACCTAACCTAACCTAGGTGTAGGGAGAGGTATGAAGTAGGTGAAGTATTCCTTACTATGGTATACTAAGAGTATGTTAAGTCTAGTATGCCTAGTATGCCAAGAGTCCCTCTAGGTTCTAGTCCGCTCCATACCTTAAGAATGAGAGAGGTAGGAATCTCTTGCCAGATTCGAACTCCAACACCCCGCAAGGGAAGTCAGATCACTGGAAGCTGGACTCTCTGCGTGCAGGGATGACAGCGTCTTCTCAGTGCGTCAGGCCGGGAAACGGGCTCCTCTGAAGTCGAGGTCTCCTCTAGTTTACAAGGGCTAGGGAAGGTATATTTATACCTGAGAGGTACCTCAGAATGTTAGCATTGACGTGAATCGGACAGCGGAAGACGTCATGAATGAACCCCTAAGGTATAATGGTTCATGCATAATAGATGA
>CAWUFW010028210.1:0-22896 GCA_963921515.1 Calotriton arnoldi | reverse complement strand
GAGCAGGGCCCCTCTGCAGCGTTCGGAGACCATCTCTGATGCTGTTTGTAGTGCAGCCTGACCATATACTCTTAAGCGCATTATATCCTCGTGGTAAAATGCTAACTTTGGAATGGCTGCACCTAAACATGTCGTGTTTGGTGTCAAACATCTTGGCATACTACCCCCCCGCCAATCCTGGCGGCGGGGGTAGCATTCCACCCTTCTAGAGGGAGAGACATGTTAACCCTGGCCTGGCCGGTAACTTCTTTCTAAAGCCTGGCATCACAAAATGGATGCTGCTGCCACAGACACGAGTCTGGCCTCCTGCTGCTGGACGAAACTCCGGCAGGGGAGGCCTGGACAATAGGTTTCCTGTCCCAGGGAGGTGTGACCACCTCCCCAGACAGGATAATGTGTATTGGGGCTGGGCGGGAGCACTTTCGGGTGCTTTGAAGTCCTGCACTGGGGGCACATTTGGTGTCCCTGTGCATACCCCAGTTCAAACCGGATCAGGGCTTGCAGCCCCTGCTTTGGCGCGAACTGGACAAAGGAAAGAGGGTGTAGCCACCCCTCTGCCCTGACCCACCCATAGGTGGGGCCACAGAGTAGTCCAACCCCTATTTTTAGAATAAAGGTAGGAACCCAGTCCTTAGGACTTTAGATTATACCTGGACAAAACTCTGAAACTGAATCCTGGACCTTCGACGCTCTACGACAAGATTAGAGGACTGAAGAGATCTCCCTTGGGGTCAAGGAG
Organism: Calotriton arnoldi; assembly: GCA_963921515.1. NCBI lineage: Eukaryota > Metazoa > Chordata > Amphibia > Caudata > Salamandridae > Calotriton > Calotriton arnoldi. The sequence goes on along the minus strand of CAWUFW010028210.1, from coordinate 22,157 downwards.
TGACTCCCCTGCTTGGCAGGCACCAAAGAAGCATCTGTCTGGTTCGCATTTCTGAAGCTCCCGTCGGACGCCGAAGTCATCGCATCACCAGAGTTGGATTCTTAGACTTCCCCGAGGCTACCCTGAGTCCCCAGCAAAGCTGAGGCCCGTGGCTATCGTGGGTGACTTGAGACCGTGACCGCTGGACACCGAGCACATTTGCAAGTGCATCATCTTCTGGGTGTCCCAAGAAGTCATGCTTTGGGCTCCAAGTAGCCCTAGCCTCCAGCACCACCTGCACCAAAGATCACTGGCCCTGACTCCACGAGTGTCCTGTAAGCCAGATCCACGTGCGGTGTCACGAGGCTCCTTTGCGGTCACTAGCCCGTTGGCTAGTAGCCCTTAACGAAGGCCAATCCTTTTCTAACTTGGCATCCTGGTTGCTCCAGGCCTGCCCTCACTTACCCTCGCTGGGTGAGTTCCACAGACCTTGCTGGTCTGCACCATCGACGATCAACATCTTCAACAAGACTTGCCGTTGCCAAGGCTTGTTGGGTCCAATCCGGTCGCCGACACCTCAGCACTCGACAAACATCGTGTACCAGCCCGAATCCTGCTCCTGGTCGCCGACAACGCCTCCTGGACCTCGTGGCTGAAGAGTCAAGACGACTGTCAACGCACCTGAAGCACTTGACATCGGTGGGCATCTGTCCATCGCCTTCCTGGTCACTGGCTAGTGACCCAGACTCTGTCCCCTCTGCTTTCAGGTTCACCAGAACTCCGATCCACTCTTGGATCCACCCGGACACTTTTCTCTTGGCCGCCAGCAGCACTTTGCAGCAGATCGCCATTCGAATCGGCGAGCGAAACCCGACCCCGAAAGGCACCTATGCACCCGGCTTCCCTGGGTGAGGTAACACAGTACTCCGGTGCTCCCGTGGGTAGAGACTCTTCAAAGTCCTAGATTTCAAAGGGTTTTGTCCTAGTCCTCTTTTAAGTGTCCCTTTCCTCTATTTTCCCGATCCCGACTTTCTCCATAGAAGTTAACGGCGTATCGCGGTTGTGTATTTACACTGCACGCGTCTCCCGTGGGTCCCCTGTGTCACTACCTTGGGTGGTTCCTTGTGGTCCAAGCACTTCTAGAGGCTCTAGGCCTAGTGTCTAGTTCAGTCGTGGTTCACATACCACTTTATTGGTATATGGTTTGAGTACGCCCCTAGGGCCCAAGCGTGTATTTGTGCTATTACTGTGACTTAATAACTTATAACTTATGTACTTCGAACTCTAGCCTCATAAAGAGACTAGAGGGGTGTGTTTAGCAATAAATACATACATTTTGAATATATACCTGGTGTGGTGCTCTTTCATTTGGTCACTCAAGAGATTATAGACTGGTAAAACAAGCTGCTTTACATTCCTTCAAGACTTAGCCTGAAGGCTGCTCTCCATAGCTACCACTAGGATAGCTTTCAATAAGGTTGTCTTTAACCTATCTCCAATAAGGGGTTGTTTGGACTGGTTCAAGGTGCCCACTATAATTAGTGGACAGCATATACCAGGCCAACTTCTCACATTGGTGGCAGCGTGTGGGATTCCAGCTTGCTATTGTTTTACCAGATAATCTCAATTGAATTGATCAACTGAAAACCACTAAAGGTACCTAAGGTACATATAATTTAAGCTTAGAATACAGTAAGTTCTACTGAACTTAGAGTTGTGTGTTAAGGGATAGCACAACCCTTTCTACAACTCAAGAGAGTTTAGTAGGCCACACTAGAGTAGGTAGTGCATACACCACACCACACTAGTAATGTCTTTAAGGGTAGGATCTAAAGAATCCTTGCAGGAAGCCATTGAGCTTCCACCCTCCAAGTATGATACACTCCCATTCTTGGAATTGAGAGCTTTATGTAACTTGAGAAAAATAAGGACAGGCCAAAGCCCCACCACCCAACACCTCAAGGAGTTGTTGGTGGCTTATGACCTTAGTAAGCCTGTAGGGACTGAAGGGGTAGGAGCTGAGGGTGGGGCAGACGAAGAGGACGAGGCTAGGGGTACCAATACCCCAGCCCCCCTCTGAAACTGGCCAGGAGGGTGACAATGACCCTGACCTGGAAAACCCAATCCCTCCTGTGGATGATGATGAGGATGATCAAGATGATGCCCTCTTTGTCCCCCAGGAAGGATTAAGAGTGTGCCCAGGAAGTCTAGATCTCCTTCTCAGGAGTCTAACCACTCTGGCACCTCTATAGGGAGCTCTGTCTCATCTCACAGGAGGGAATCCTCTCATGAGAGGAGAACCAGACTGGTCCAGTATGAGGAAACTCAGCTGGAGATCAGAAAAAAGCAATTGGCTTTAGATAGGGAATCCCTAGATCTCCTTAGAGAGAGAAGAAAGTTGGGACTAGAGTCCCATGGTGGCAACAATATCCCTAGAGATAGGGAAAGGTCTTATGACCATAGAAACCTAAACAAGATTGTCCCTCCCTACCAGAGTGGGGATGACATCCACAAGTGGATAACTGCACTGGAGAGGGCCTGTAAAGTTCAGAAGGTCCCCCAGAGGCAGTGGGCAGCAATCTTGTGGCTCTCCTTTGCAGACAAAGGTAGAGACAAGCTCCTCACTGTAAGAGAAGAGGATGCTGACAATTACACAGTCTTGAAGAGTGCTCTGATAGATGGGTTTGGCCTAACCACTGAACAGTATAGGTTGAAGTTCAGAGACACCCAAAAGCTCAGACTCAAGACTGGGTTGACTTTGTAGATTGTGCTACAAAGGCTCTGGAAGGTTGGATACATGGCAACAAAGTGCATGACTTTTTAGGATTGTACAATTTGATTATGAGGGAGCAGATCCTTATTAATTGTCAAAACCAGCTTTTGCACCAGTATCTGGTGGACTCTGATCTGACCTCTCCCCAAGAATTTGGAAAGAAGGCAGACAAATGGGTCAGAACCAGAGTAAAAACTAGAAATCAGGGTGGTGACCAGAAGAAAGATTCTACTAAGTCCCAAGAGAAAGGTGGGGATAAATCTAAGGATAAGTCCCCTACAGGGCCCCAAAATTCCTCTTCTGGGGGTGGGTCCCAAACTCCTTCCTCTCCTGAAAAGAAACCCTATTGCCATGTCTGTAAAAAGCCTGGGCACTGGAAAACGGATCCCAGTTGCCCCAGGATTGGCAATAAAGAAAATGTTCCTCCCACAACTACTACCACCCCTCCTGGTACTACCAGTAGTAATCCTCCAGTTGGGAGTAGTGCACCCAAAAAGTTGGGTGCTTTTGCAAGAAGGAACAGAAGTGGGCCCTAGTTTAGACAGGGACCCCTCAACAGACTCCTCTGACTCTGATGGTGGTATAGGATTTGCCACCTTTACCATGGGTCCCATAGCATTGGGCAGGTACAGATTGGAGCCAATAATTAATGGTCAGAAAGCTGTGGCATTTAGGGACACAGGGGCTAGTGTCACCATGGTGGCAAGGAAACTAGTCCCCCCTCACCAGCTTTTACCTGAGTTTAAATACCAGGTGACCAACATTGATGGTGTCAGGACAGATCACCCCATGGCCATAGTCAATCTCAGCTGGGAGGGGGTCACAGGCCCAAAGAGAGTGGCAGTGTCCCCCACCTTACCTGTAGATTGCCTGATGGGCAATGATTTGGAAATTTCAGCCTGGGCTGAAGTTGAACACCAAACCCATCTTAGGATGTTGGGCGTCCCTGTAAAGGTTAGTGGGGCTGTGATGGCCACAGCCCCAGCCCAAGAATTTGGAGAGATGGAGCCTGAAAGAATGGCCCACTCTCCCCAAAAGAGAGCACAAGGGTTGAAGAAAAGTCTTCTTCCCCCAGACAGTAGGTAAGGGTCAGCCTCCTCAGGGAACTTACCCTACCCCTAGTGAAGGAACTGCCACAGAGGTAGTCAGGCCTGGCCTGGCCACACCCCTGATGGCAGAGGACCCTTCCAAGGTGGTACCCAGTCTGGAGCAGGTAACCTGCCCCTCTCTACCCTGCCTCAGTCAGCCCAGGGCTGCAGAGGTCAGGGAGGTCAGTGGACCCCCAGGGCCCCCTGGCCAGAGGAACCCCCATCAGCAGATTAGGGGCACCCAGTCTAGTAGCCCTAGCCAGGTGAAAACTCCTCTACACACTGAGGGATCCCCCATGCCTTTATGTAGGGACCTCCCCCAGAAGGACTCTGGTAGGCAAGGGCAAACCTGGGACCTGAAGGTTCCAAACCTGCCCTGTCCCTCCAGTAGTCCATCCAAAGGGACCCAACCCCCAGCTGTAGGCAGCCAAAGGTTGACCCTTAGAGCAAAGTGCAACTCAGTCATGGAAAGACAGGCATACATGGTGACCAGTGATCTGAGGAAGCTGAGGCCAACATTCCTAGGGCCTCACTTCCCTACTCAGCCACCTCACCAGCCTTGTACTTTACCTAAGCACACCACAGGTAGTGATTCCCCATGGTGGAGACCCTCTCATACCCTTAGGGTGAGGGATTGCTTAGTGGACCATAAGACAGGGGGCAACCATGCTAGTGCAGGTGCTTCCTTATATGACCACTTAGTCAATGAAGGCTCAACTGGCCAAGGTTAGCCTTATCTCCTTTCGTTTGGGGGGTTATGTAGGAAGGTGGAATCTGACTATATGGTTGCCCCCACTTTTTTATGGTGTTTTGCTGGTTTATGACTTAGTTGGACTGGGATCCTGCTATTCAGGGCCCCAGTCTATCTGCTTTCTCTGTAAAAGGTTTCCATGTGCCTTAGGCACATCTCTGATTGGAATCTGGAGTGCCCTTATAAGTCCCTAGTATATGGTATACTATGTACCAAGGGCATAGGTACCTCAGAGGCCTACCAGGGGCTGCAGCATGTATTATGCCACCCCTGGAAGGCCATCCAAAATGACACCACAGGTCTGCTACTGCAGCCTGGGTAAGGTGGTGCATGCACCCCTTACTGTGATATAGGTTACCTATATCCCTAAATACATACACACATATAAACCTATAAGTCACTCCTAAGGCAGGCCTTATCAATCCTAAAGGCAGAGTGCATGGTTCCTATGTGAAAGGGTGCCCCTGCATGAGCAGGGCCCCTCTGCAGCGTTCGGAGACCATCTCTGATGCTGTTTGTAGTGCAGCCTGACCATATACTCTTAAGCGCATTATATCCTGGCGGTAAAATGCTAACTTTGGAATGGCTGCACCTAAACATGTCGTGTTTGGTGTCAAACATCTTGGAATACTACCCCCCCACCAATCCTGGCGGCGGGGGTATCATTCCACCCTTCTAGAGGGAGAGACATGTTAACCCTGGCCTGGCCGGTAACTTCTTTCTAAAGCCTGGCATCACAAAATGGATGCTGCTGCCACAGACACGAGTCTGGCCTCCTGCTGCTGGACGAAACTCCGGCAGGGGAGGCCTAGACAATAGGTTTCCTGTCCCAGGGAGGTGTGACCACCTCCCCAGACAGGATAATGTGTATTGGGGCTGGGCGGGAGCACTTTCGAGTGCTTTGAAGTCCTGCACTGGGGGCACATTTGGTGTCCCTGTGCATACCCCAATTCAAACCGGATCAGGGGCTTGCAGCCCCTGCTTTGTCGCGAACTGGACAAAGGGAAAGGGGTGTAGCCACCCCTCTGCCCTCACCCACCCATAGGTGGGGCCACAGAGTAGTCCAACCCCTATTTTTAGAATAAAGGTAGGAACCCAGTCCTTAGGACTTTAGATTATACCTGGACGAAACTCTGAAACAGAATCCTGGACCTTCGACGCTCTACTCACGATTAGAGGACTGAAGAATCTCCCTTGGGGTCAAGGAGTGACTCCCCTGCTTGGCAGGCACCAAAGAAGCATCTGTCCAGTTCGCATTTCTGAAGCTCCCGTCGGACGCCGAAGTCATCGTATCACCAGAGGTAGATTCTCAGACTTCCCCGAGGCTACCCTGAGTCCCCAGAAAAGCTGAGGCCCGTGGCTATCGTGGGTGACTTGAGACCGTGACCCCTGGACACCGAGCACATTTGCAAGTGCATCATCTTCTGGGTCTTCCAAGAAGTCGTGCTTTGGGCTTCAAGTAGCCCTAGCATCCAGCACCACCTGTACCGAAGATCACTGGCCCCCACTCCACGAGTGTCCTGTAAGCCAGATCCACGTGTGGCGTCACGAGGCTCCTTCGCGGTGGCTAGCCCGTTGGCTAGTAGCCCTTAACGAAGGCCAATCCTTTTCTAACTTGGCATCCTGGTTGCTCCAGGCCTGCCCTCACTTACCCTCGCTGGGTGAGTTCTACAGACCTTGCTGGTCTGCACTATCGACGATCAACATCTTCACCAAGACTTGCCGTTGCCAAGGCTTGTTGGGTCCAATCCGGTCGCCGACACCTCAGCACTCGACAGACATCGTGTACCAGCCCGAATCCTGCTCCTGGTCGCCAACAACGCCTCCTGGACCTCGTGGCTGAAGAGTCAAGACAACCATCAACGCACCTGAAGCACTCGACATCGGTGGGCATCTGTCCATCGCCTTCCTGGTCACTGGCTAGTGACCCAGACTCTGTCCCCTCTGCTTTCAGGTTCACCAGAACTCTGATCCACTCTTGGATCCACCCGGACACTTTTCTCTTGGCCGCCAGCAGCACTTTGCAGCAGATCGCCATTCGAATCGACGACGAAACCCGACCCCGAAAGGCACCTATGCACCCGGCTTCCCTGGGTGAGGTAACACGAGTACTCCAGTGCTCCCGTGGGTAGAGACTCTTCAAAGTCCTAGATCTCAAAGGGTTTTGTCCTAGTCCTCTTTTAAGTGTCCCTTTCCTCTATTTTCCCGATCCCGACTTTCTCCATAGAAGTTAACGGCGTATCGCGGTTGTGTATTCACACTGCACGCGTCTCCCGTGGGTCCCCTGTGTCACTACCTTGGGTGGTTCCTTGTGGTCCAAGCACTTCTAGAGGCTCTAGGCCTAGTGTCTAGTTCAGTCGTGGTTCGCATACCACTTTATTGGTATATGGTTTGGTACGCCCCTAGGGCCCAAACGTGTATTTGTGCTATTACTGTGACTTAATAACTTATAACTTATGTACTTCGAACTCTAGCCTCATAAAGAGACTAGAGGGGGGTGTTTAGCAATAAATACATACATTTTGAATATATACCTGGTGTGGTGCTCTTTCATTTGGTCACTCAAGAGATTATAGACTGGTAAAACAAGCTGCTTTACATTCCTTCAAGACTTAGCCTGAAGGCTGCTCTCCATAGCTACCACTAGGATAGCTTTCAATAAGGTTGTCTTTAACCTATCTCCAATAAGGGGTTGTTTGGACTGGTGCAAGGTGCCCACTATAATTAGTGGACAGCATATACCAGGCCAACTTCTCACACATGCTTCTTCAGGAAAGTAACATGCATCATATGTTTGAGTGCACAATGTTGATGAACAGCCAATCACTTATCGGCTTTTTCAAAAACAGCATCTTCTACACCAGTTTAGATACCTCTCATTCCACCAACTGACTACCTGAGCTACAGACATCGTTTCATTCCTTCCAGACGTCCCTTCAAGATGCTTACAGTATGGATTGTAGGGCACAGCTATGTTTTCTGGTATAAAAGGTATGCAGAACACAGAGGTATTGACAAAGACCTAGGTTTGCAAAATGTGGATATTAAATGGATTGCACAGAGAGGATTAAAGTGGCACCAATTGATGCCCTTGGTTAAAACCTTTTTGCATTTGCAACCCCCTAACCTCATGATTGTGCACTGAGGTAGCAATGACCTAGGCACATTTACTGGGGTAGGTCTGGAAATCCTAATGAAGGACACCTTTGCACAATTGATGTTGCTCTTGCCTCAAACAGTCTTTGTCTACTCTAACATATGCCAAAAATAAAAATGGAAGTGGTTAAATCAATTCCGTCCACAGATTGAGAAAGCTAGAAAAAATGTCAATAAAGCTGTTTCTGCTTATCTTAGAGACCATAGAATGGGCTCCATATATAACAACAATCTACGTTTTCATATGGAGGGCATCTACAGGAGTGACGGAGTACACTTTACAGATGACGGAAACAGAGTCTTTTTCAACAACCTAAAGCTCTGCATCCGCACTTACATGTAGCTACAAGAAACTCATAATAAACACAAGAGCTCTTTTTAGGGCCACAGTATAGCCCAACAGTAAATCTTACATATTAAAAACATACATATTCTCTTTTGTACAACTTTTCTTGGATTCGCGAACCCAGCGAGTTTCCAGTAGGACACGATGGAGTCGCGACTCCAAGCGCGCAAAACAAAAAAAAATGCAATCTATTCTAAATTGTTTAATTCTGCCTCGGGGACCCCATCCCCCGATGCATTCATTTGGGTACCACGAGGGGAGGCCCAATGCCCCCATGGTGCCAGCCGTGTCCCCGCCTCCTGTGGGAGCCGGCATTGCTTTTGGACAAGGGGAGCTGCTAACATGAAACTCCCCTTGCCCAAAACCAATACAGCTTTCCTTCTTGGAAGCAAGAGCAGGTTTCCCTGCTCTCCCTTCCAAGAAGTAAAGCAGTGTTTGCAATGACAGGGCAGAAGCTTCACGGCTCCCGCCCTGTCATTGCAAACGTTAATGTCCCGGGGGTGGGCACCCCAGGACATTACAGGAGCCGGCCCTGGGGAGTGGCAGTCCCCAGGGCCGTCTACGGCTCCACGAGGGTGGCCACGCGGCCCCCCTGACTTTATTTACATTGTCCTGGGGAGGTGGTGCTCCCCGGAGCTTGGGGGAGGCAGTGACCCACCCCCCTCCTCCCCCTTTCAATAACAATTGCCTCGGGGAGGTGGTGGTCCCCAGGGCTGCGTGGGCCCCCAGCGGACCCACACAAATTAAAAACTGATTACCCCCGGGACCTGGCCCACCCAGGGGCTCAGAGAAAATGAAGCGCCTCATTTAAAAAAAATTATATCTTGCTTGGATTCGCGAACCCAGCGCGTTTACACTAGGGGGCCGTGCTGGATGCGATGGAGTCGCGACTGCAAGTGCGCAAAAGAAATAATCAATACCTCTGCGTTTAGCATACCTTGTGCACCAGAAAACATATCTGTGCCCAACAATCCACACTGTCAGCATCTTGAAGGGATGTCTGGAAGTAATGAAAAGATGTCTGTAGCTGAGGTAGTCAGTTGGTAGAATCAGAGGTATGTAAAATGGTGGACAAGATGCTGTTTTTTAAAAAGCTTCACACGACACAAAAGTGGATGGACGTTGATGATAGAAGTTGTTCCTGCACCAGAAGAGGTACTGGGTCCACCTCTTGTATTATCAGCAGCATCCTTTTCCTGCTGGTGTCCTATTTGCTCTCTTGCGAGTCGTCGAGGGTGCGTGGTTTGGAGATGCTTTAGCATCGACGAGGTTCCACATGAGTATTTTTTCTCTGATCCACGTAATAATACAGCTTCGCAGATCGTGCAGGTAACCTTCCTGGCATTAACTTTTTTCTCACCAGGTGGGAAGGTAAAAAATGCCCAGACAACGCTTTCAAATCTTTTCTTCCTTCACGATCTTCGCCATCCTCTGGTGGAAGCTGCTGTCGTGGTGGTCCAGCTGCCATTTCTGCAAAGTTAAAAAAAAAACACCAAAGAGATGCAAAACAGAGCTCTAACAAAAACAAGTCTGTCTCCTTAGATGCTCCAGAAAGAAAGAAAAAAAATGGGTGGGTTCCTTCAAGTTCTAGAATCAAAAAGCTGTAAACCAATGAAAGTCTTTCTTTTGAAGTCACATGGGATTCGCACACCAAGCGTGCAAGGTAAGCGACCCTAGCGTGATTTCCGAAAAATACATTTAACAAAAATATATCTTTATTCCACTTACAGTTACATGATATATACAATGATCTTAAATCATGTCTTTGTATAGTATATATTATAATGGTATATACATATAGTTTTAAAAGTTAAAGATTTGCAGTAGATTCGCGCACCCGGTGTGACTGGCGGAGTCACGTACATGACGTTACGCGGGGCCAGAACTGCGCACCTGTCACTGACGAAATGTGTATTCTACATGACTTAATTAATATGGCGGCGAGATACTTAGATTCGCGCACCCATCATGATAGGACCACAATGAGTGCGCAAATTCATTTTTTTTATTGAAAAAATGTATATTTGTAATTTAAATAAGAAAACATAATATTATTTCTATAAGATCTTAAAATCTATAGAAATATTTTTCAAACATTATACTTACAATATATTATTTAAAAAACCTTTGAAAATCACTGAAAAAACCATAGCTTTCAGGGATGTTATAGTTAGAAATTAGCATTTACAAAACCATAGAAATTCACTGAAATAACCATAGGTTTTAGGGACATTATAGTTAGAAATTAGCATTTAAAAAACCATAGAAATTCACTGAGAAAACCATAGGTTTTAGGGACGTTATAGTTAGTTGGACATTTCACTCGTACAACACCAGAGAAATTTGGCCGTTACAGTCAGTTAAGCTAACTATAACTCGCGCCCCCGCAATGCACTGCTCATGACGTCACATATTACATCATTCATGACATGGTCAGTGACATCACTGATGACATCACTGATGACATCTCAAATGACATCACTGATGACATCACTGATGACATCATCCACGTGAAAATATGATGCACCTCCTCACACCTGAATATAACCTTTGATACACCCACTCATTCATCCATACAGTTACTCATACATGCAGTCACTCATCAATACAGCACTATCATATACACTCATACACCTATACAGACACTCACACACCACCACTCACCCATAGAGTTACTCACACACCTAGTAAGTCATGCAAAGAATCAATCACACTCCCATTTACTCACCTATACAGTTATACACACACATCACTTCACTTATTCATACAGATACTAACACATACTTACTCTCTTCTACAATCATAGACACAAGCACACACTCATCCACACAGCCACTCTCACAATCACTTACTCTCACATATAGTCATTTATATACTCCAACACTCACATATACTGCCTTTCACATATGTAGTTACTCACACATGTACCACTGAGACATCCATTCACTCACCAGCACACCCATACACACACTCACCAAGCCATAGAGCCCTTAACAGATGCACTCTTGAACCCATACACCCAGTGAATCACCTACTCACACATCTATGCACAGAGTCACACACCCACTACCCGCCCACAGAGATAGTCAAGCACCCATACAGATACTAAGACAACCAATCAATAACCCATTTAGACACTAATATAGCTACTCAACAACCCATGGAGCCGCTTTCACACAAACTGACAGACTGATACAGACATTCACACAGTTTAGTCACTAACCCATGCATTCAGTAAGACACGATTAATTACTCACTTATACAGTCAGTCACGCACCTACTAAATCATCCATTCAGACACTTATACACCCACTCATTCTTCAAAACACCTTGGTGTATATATATATATATATATATATTATATATATATTCACTGACAAAACCATAGGTTTCAGGCACGTTATAGTTAGAAATTAGCATTTAAAAAACCTTTGAAATTCACAGAAAAAACCATAGGTTTCAGACACGTTATAGTTAGAAATTAGCATTTAAAAAACCTTTGAAATTCACTGAAAAAACCATAGGTTTCAGGCATGTTATAGTTAGAAATTAGCATTTAAAAAACCTTTGAAATTCACTGAAAAAACCATAGGTTTCAGGGGCGTTATAGTTAGTTGGACAGTTAGTTGTGAGGAGGTGCATCAGATTTTCACGTGGATGATGTCATCAGTGAAGTCATCCGTGATGTCATCAATGATGTCACTGACCATGTCATGAATGATGTAATATGTGACGTCATCAGCAGTGCATTGCGGGGGCGCGAGTTATAGTTAGCTGAACTGACTGTAACGGGCAAATTTCTCTGGTGTTGTACGAGTGAAATGTCCAACTAACTATAACGTCCCTAAAACCTATGGTTTTCTCAGTGAATTTCTATGGTTTTTTAAATGCTAATTTCTAACTATAATGTCCCTAAAACCTATAGTTAGCTGAACTAACTATAATGGCGGAATTTCTCTGGTTTTGTACGAGTGAAATGTCCAACTAACTATAATGTCCCTGAAACCTATGGTTTTTTCAGTGAATTTCAAAGGTTTTTTAAATGCTAATTTCTAACTATAACGTCCCTGAAACCTGTGGTTTTTTCAGTGAATATATATATATTCACTGAAAAAAACCACAGGTTTCAGGGACAGTTATAGTTAGTTGGACATTTCACTCGTACAAAACCCGTGAAATTCCCCCGTTATAGTTAGTTCAGCTAACTATAACTCGCGCCCCCGCAATGCACTGCTCATGACGTCACATATTACATCACTCATGACATGGTCTGTGACATCACTGATGACATCACTGATGACATCATGCAGTGACTGTGTGTTTCTGTAAAGTTTAAATATTTTTAATATATATCGGAAAAGACGTATTGAAGAATGAGTGGGTGTATAAGTGTCTGTATGGATGATTTAGTAGGTGCGTGACTGACTCTATAAGTGAGTGATTTAACATATCTTACTGAATGCATGGGTTAGTGACTAAACTGGGTGAATGTCTGTATCCGTCTGTCTGTTGCTGTGTAAGTGGCTGCATGTGTTTGTGAATAGCTACATGAGTGTGTATATGAGTTATTGAATGGTTGTCTGAGTATCTGTATGGGTGCCTGAGTGTTTGTGTGTGAGGGGTGTGTGCGACTCTGTGCATAGATGTGTGAGTGGGTGATTCACTGGGTGGATGGTTTCAAGAGTGCATCTGTGATAGACTGTATGGGTGGGTAAGTGTGTGTAAGAGTGTGTTAGTGAGTGAATGTATGTCCCAGTGGTACATGTGTGAGTAACTACATATGTGAAAGGCAGTATATATGTGTGTTGGAGTATATAAATAGCTATAAGCGAGAGTGAGTGATTGTGATAGTGGCTGTATGGATGAGTGTGTGCTTGTATCAGTGATTGTATAAGAGCGTAACAATGTGCTAGTATTTGTATGATTAAGTGAGCTGGTGTGTGTATAACTGTATAGGTGAGTAAATGGCAGTGTGTTTAATTATTTGCATGACTGACTAGGTGTGTGAGTACCTCTATGGATGAGTGGCGGTGTTTGAGTGTCTATATAGGAGTAAGAGTGCATATGATAGTCCTGTACTGAGTGACCATAAGTATGAGTGACTGTACGGGTGAGTGAGTGGATGTGTGTGTGTAGACCTAAGAATCAGTGAGTGGGTATGTAGTTATTGGTGTTGGAGTGTCTATGGTTTTGCGAATGGCAGTCTGTAATTTAGAATGGGTGTATCAAAGGTTATATTAGGGTGTGAGGAGGTGCATCAGATTATCACGTGGATGATGTCATCAGTGATGTCATCAGTGATGTCATTTGAGATGTCATCAGTGATATCATCAGTGATGTCACTGACCATGTCATGAGTGATGTAATATGTGACATCATCAGCAGTGCATTGCGGGCGCGAGTTATAGTTAGCTGAACTAACTATAACGGGGAATTTCACGGGTTTTGTACGAGTGAAATGTCCAACTAACTATAACTGTCCCTAAAACCTATGGTTTTTTCAGTGAATTTCAAAGGTTTTTAAATGCTAATTTCTAACTATAACGTGTCTGATACCTATGGTTTTTTCTGTGAATTTCAAAGGTTTTTAAATGCTAATTTCTAACTATAACGGGCCTGAAACCTATGGTTTTTTCAGTGAATTTCAAAGGTTTTTAAATGCTAATTTCTAACTATAACGCCCCTAAAACCTACGGTTTTTTCAGTGAATTTCAAAGGTTTTGTAAATGACAATTTTTAAATGTATTAATTGTTATATTTATTTTTTTGATACTGATTTACTAAATTTTTTAAAACTATTTATTTTTAGATATTTTATTTATTAAATTACATTGTAATTACATTATACATTACATTACAAAATATACTTTCTCAGAATGAATTACTTTAGTTTAAATAGTTTGCACATAGGCAATAGACTTTTAAGTACAGTAGTTACAGTTGCTGCAATGGGCAACACAATTTCAAACACAATGCAACATTGAGCTCAATGTGAATTTCTAGTTAAATGCAATTAGTTACTTTATGGATTACTTTTCTAACCACAGGACTGAATCCTAGATTCGGTCCTGGGACATCTCCTGTAAACATTTGAGTAAAAGCGTTTTGGTTACAGTAGTGATTTTTAAGGAATATTATTGTATTTTAAAAGTTGACACTTAGAAACTTTTTCACATAGAATCACCAATGTTATCCTATGGGAGGAAATTCACTTAGCAGGTAAGTAGTGTTATCGTTACTTTTTCTTACTCAGTGTTGGATCCTGGATCCAGCACTGGTGCATCTCCTGTAAACAGTTGAAAGAACGCGTTTAAGTCATACATGCGATTTTTAAGGAATATTTGTAGTTTGTGAAAATCGACACTTTGAAACTTTTCTGCTGAAAACCAGACAATGGATTCCTATGGAAGGAAATATAAGTTACTGGTAAGTACGGTTAGAATTACTTTTCAGGATCAGTACTGGGCTGAAAGATGCAGCACTGAGGTCTCTCCTGATAACAGGTGAGTAAATCGGAATTCGTATTTCGGCTGATTTTAGAGGAATATTATAAAGTTCCAAAACTGCACACTTAGAAGAATTTCCAAGTGAAACCAGTCAATGTTAGCCTATGGAAGGAAATTCAAGTTACTGGTAAGTACGGTTAGAATTACTTTTCAGGATCAGTACTGGGCTGAAAGATGCAGCACTGAGGTCTCTCCTGATAACAGGTGAGTACATTGTAATTCGTAGTTCGGCTGATTTTAGAGGAATATTATAAAGTTTCAAAAATTGACACTTAGAAGAATTTCCAAGTGAAACCAGTCAATGATATCCTATGGAAGGAAATTCAAGTTACTGGTAAGTACGGTTAAAATTACTTTTCAGGATCAGTACTGGGCTGAAAGATGCAGCACTGAGGTCTCTCCTGATAACAGGTGAGTAAATCGGAATTCGTATTTCGGCTGATTTTAGAGGAATATTATAAAGTTCCAAAACTCCACACTTAGAAGAATTTCCAAGTGAATCCAGTCAATGATATCCTATGGAAAGAAATTCAAGTTACTGGTAAGTACGGTTAAAATTACTTTTCAGGATCAGTACTGGGCTGAAAGATGCAGCACTGAGGTCTCTCCTGATAACAGGTGAGTAAATAGGAATTCGTAGTTCGGCTGATTTTAGAGGAATATTTGCACAATGGTGAAGGGAGGGGCGGGGCCTGAGGTGACATCTGTGCAAACGCGCCCCGTGGCCCATTTTAAGTTGGGGGATTAAGGCCCCTTGAATCATGAGGGTCCCTGGGGTCCAACTAGCCCACCCTGTACCTCCAGTATGCGCCAGGGAGCTGCGTTGCAGAGAGGTGTTCAGAGGCCACGCCCTTTTTACACCTCTCTGCAATGCAGCTCTGTGGCGCTTTTAGAAGTACATGGTGGGCTAGTTGGCCCCAGGGACCCTCAGGATTGAAGGGGATTTAATTCCCCATCTTAAAACGCGCCACGGGGCCTGTTTGCACACATGTCACCTGAAGCCCCGCCCCTCCCTTCACCACTGTGCAAACGCGCCCGTGGCGCGTTTTAAGTTGGGGGATTTAGTCCCCTTCAATCCTGAGGGTCCCTGGAGTCCAACTAGCCCACCATGTACTTCTAAAAGCGCCACAGAGCTGCGTTGCAGAGAGGTGTAAAAGGGGCGTGGCCTCTGTACACCTCTCTGCAACGCAGCCCTGGCGCATACTGGAGGTTCCTGGTGGGCTAGGTGGCCCCAGGGACCCCCAGTATTCAAGGGGAATTACTTCCCCTTCTTAAAACGCGCCTGGGGGCGCGTTTGCAGAGTACTGTAGGGAGGGGCGGGGCCTCCCGCACGATGCCGGTCGTTTTTTTCCCTATTTTTTTAATGGGAGGGGGCTGCGTGGCCCCCTTCCCTTGGCCACTTTGGCCCCGGGGACCCCATCCCCCGGGGCCTGAGCATTTTTTTTTTTTTTAAATAAAAAAAAAAACGGGAAAGGGTCCGCGTGGCCCCCTTCCCTGGGCCTGTATTTGCCCCGGGTACCCCATCCCCGGGGCATGCCCTCAATTTTTATTTTTTAAATTTGGAGGGGGCTGCGTGGCCCCCCTCCTCAGGCCATTTAAGGCCCCGGGGACCCCATCCCCGGGGCCGGCCTTGCCCTTTTTTTTTTTTAATTTTTATTTGGGGAGGGGGCTGCGTGGCCCCCTCCCTGGCCACTTATGACTCCGGGGACCCCATCCCCCGGGCCTGGCCTCTGGTTGGGGACTGTGGGGGTCCCCAATCCCCCACAGTCCCGCCGGCTCCCCGTGTCCTACGGGAGCCGGCATTGCTTTCAACATGGGGAGCAGCTAACATGCTGCTCCCCATGTGGAAAGCTAGTTGGGTTTGCATTTTGAAAGAGAGAGCAGGTTTCCTGCTCTCTCTTTCAAAATGCAAACCAAGTTTGCTATGACAGGACGGGAGCCGCGAGGCTCCCGTCCTGTCATAGCAAACTACAGTGTCCCGGGGGTAGGCACCCCGGGACACTGCAGGAGCCGGCCCTGGGGGTGGCGGTCCCCAGGGCCATCAAGGGCTCTAGGAGGGGGCAGCGCGGCCCCCTCCCATCCAGTGCACAGCCCCGGGAGGTGGTGGTCCCCAGGGCTTTGGGGTCCGTAACGGACCCCCATATTCAAATCTTTAGTGCCCCGGGGAGGTGGCGGTCCCGGGCGTGTGGGGGCTGGAGCCCCCCACACAGGTCAAAATTTTTTTTAAAAAGAAGCCCCGGGGGGTGGCGGTCCCCGGGGCTTGGGGGGCCTTAGAGGCCCCCCACATTAAATTTAAACCCTCCCCACCATGCCCCCGGGACTTGGCCCACCCGGGGGCAAATTAACATCGAAGCGTGGGACCCCCTGAGCAGACCTCGGGGGTCAGGGTGTTTCTACCCTGCCCCCTCTGTGCGTTTTGCGCACCTGTTTCTTCTGGGTTTTTTTCTAATCGGCAGGATCCGCACACCCTGAGCGCATCCTGCCGATTTTAAAAAAAATGCTTTTTCTGCCCAGGGGTCCTTGTGGAACCCCTGAGCAGACCTAGGGGGTCAGGGTGTTTCTACCCTGCCCCCTTTTTGCGCTTTGCGCACTTGTTTCTGTCCCTCGGTTCTACCGAGGGACAAAATGGCTGCCAACACTTCCTGATCCAGGTTTTAAAAAATAAAAAAAAAAAAGCCCGGGGAGGTGGCGGTCCCCGGGGCTTTATCATAAATGGTGCGGGAGGGCTCTGAGCCCTCCCGCAGCCCTGGGACCGCCCCTCCCGGGCTTTTTTTTAAACCTGTGAGGGGGCTTCAGCCCCCACACGCCCGGGGACCACCACCTCCCGGGGCACTAAGAAAATTGAAAATGGGGGTCCGTTTTGGACCCCCAAGCCCCGGGGACCACCACCTCCCGGGGCTTTCAAAATGTAGGGAGGGGGCCGCGCGGCCCCCTCCTGGAGCCCTTGATGGCCCTGGGGACCGCCACCCCCCAGGGCCGGCTCCTGCAGTGTCCCAGGGTGCCTACCCCCGGGACACTGCTGTTTGCTATGACAGGACGGGAGCCTTGGTTTGCATTTTGAAAGAGAGAGCAGGAAACCTGCTCTCTCTTTCATAATGCAAACCAATTGCTTTTCCACACGGGGAGCAGCATCTTAGCTGCTCCCCATGTGGAAAAGCAATGCCGGCTCCCATAGGACGTGGGGAGCCGGCAGGACTGTGGGGGGTTTGGGGACCCCCCCACAGTCCCCAACCAGAGGCCAGGCCCCGGGGGATGGGGTCCCCGGGGCCATAAGTGGCCCGGGAGGGGGGCCACGCAGCCCCCCTCCCCAAATAAAAATAAATAAATAAAAAATAAAAAATAAGGGCAAGGCCGGGGCCTTAAATGGCCTGAGGAGGAGGGCCACGCAGCCCCCCTCCATATTTTTTATTTAAAAAAGAGTGCATGCCCCAGGGGATGGGGTCCCCGGGGCCAATAGAGGCCCAGGGAAGTGGGCCACGCGGCCCCCTTCCCGTTTTTTTTTTTTTTTAAATAAAACAAAAAAAAATGCTCAGGCCCCGGGGGATGGGGTCCCCGGGACCAAAAGTGGCCGAGGGAAGGGGGCCACGCAGCCCCCTCCCATAAAAAAATAAAAACGGCATCGTGCCAGAGGCCCCGCCCCCTCCCTGCAGTACTCTGGTGCGTTTTAAGAAGGGGAAGTAATTCCCCTTGAATACTGGGGGTCCCTGGGGGCCAACTAGCCCACCAGGAACCTCCAGTATGCGCCAGGGGGCTGCCTTGCAGAGAGGTGTACAGAGGCCACGACCCTTTTTACACCTCTCTGCAACGCAGCTCTGTGGCGCTTAATGGAGGTAGCTGGTGGGCTAGTTGCACCCCAGGGACCCTCAGGATTCAAGGGGAGTTAATCCCCCGACTTAAAACGCGCCATGGGGCGCGTTTGCACAGTGGTGAAGGGAGGGGGCGGGGCCTGAGGTGACATGTGTGCAAACAGGCCCCGTGGCGCGTTTTAAGATGGGGAATTAAATCCCCTTCAATCCTGAGGGTCACTGGGGGCCAACTAGCCCAACAGGTACATCCAGAAAGCGCCACAGAGCTGCGTTGCAGAGAGGTGTAAAAGGGGTGTGGCCTCTCTACACGTCTCTGCAACGCAGCCCCTGGCGCATACTGGAGGTTCCTGGTGGGCTAGTTGGCCCCTAGGGACCCTCATGATTCAAGGGGACTTAATCCCCCAACTTAAAACGCGCCACGGGGCGCGTTTGCACAGATGTCACCTCAGGCCCCGCCCCCTCCCTTCACCATTGTGCAAATATTCCTCTAAAATCTGCCGAACTACGAATTCTGATTTACTCACCTGTTATCAGGAGAGACCTCAGTGCTGGATCTTTCAGCCCAGTACTAATCCTGAAAAGTAATTTTAACCGTACTTGCCAGTAACTTGAATTTCCTTCCATAGGATATCATTGCCTGCTTTTTGCTGAAAAAGTTTCTAAGTGTTGATTTTTTAAAC
The DNA here is from genome assembly GCA_963921515.1 of Calotriton arnoldi. NCBI lineage: Eukaryota > Metazoa > Chordata > Amphibia > Caudata > Salamandridae > Calotriton > Calotriton arnoldi. The sequence continues at coordinate 3,072 of CAWUFW010028210.1, read as the reverse complement.
ATACAAATATTCCTCTAAAATTAGCCGAAATACGAATTCCGATTTACTCACCTGTTATCAGAAGAGACCTCAGTGCTGTATCTTTCAGCCCAGTACTGGTCCTGAAAAGTAATTTTAACCGTACTTACCAGTAACTTGAATTTCCTTCCATAGGCTAACATTGACTGGTTTCACTTGGAAATTCTTCTAAGTGTGGAGTTTTGGAACTTTAAAATATTCCTCTAAAATCAGCCGAAATACGAATTCTGATTTACTCACCTGTTATCAGGAGAGACCTCAGTGCTGCATCTTTTAGCCCAGCACTGACCCTGAAAAGTAATTCTAACCGTACTTACCAGTAACTTATATTTCCTTCCATAGGAATCCATTGTCTGGTTTTCAGCAGAAAAGTTTCAAAGTGTCGATTTTCACAAACTACAAATATTCCTTAAAAATCGCCTGTATGACTTAAACGCATTCTTTCAACTGTTTACAGGAGATGCACCAGTGCTGGATCCAGGATCCAACACTGAGTAAGAAAAAGTAACGATAACAGTTTTTACCTGCTAAGTGAATTTCCTTCCATAGGATAACATTGGTGATTCTATGAGAAAAAGTTTCAAAGTGTCAACTTTTAAAATACAATAATATTCCTTAAAAATCACTACTGTAACCAAAACGCTTTTACTCAACTGTTTACAGGAGATGTCCCAGGACTGAATCTAGGATCCAGTCCTGTGGTTAGAAAAGTAATCCATAAAGTAACTAATTGCATTTAACTAGAAATTCACATTGAGCTGAATGTTGCATTGTGTTTGAAAATGTGTTGCCCATTGCAACAACTGTAGCTACTGTACTTAAAAGTCTATTGCCTATGTGCAAAGTATTTAAACTAAAGTAATTCATTCTGAGAAAGTATTTTTGTAATGTATAATGTAATTACAATGTAATTTAAAAAATAAAATATGTAAAAAAAAAATTTCTAAAAATGTAGTAAATCAGTATGAAAAAAATAAATATAACAATTAATACATTTAAAAATTGTCATTTACAAAACCTTTGAAATTCACTGAAAAAACCGTAGGTTTCAGATATGTTATAGTTAGGAATTAGCATTTAAAAAACCTTTGAAATTCACTGAAAAAACCATAGGTTTCAGACACGTTATAGTTAGAAATTAGCATTTAAAAAACCTTTGAAATTCACTGAAAAAACCATAGGTTTCAGGCACGTTATAGTTAGAAATTAGCATTTAAAAAACCTTAGAAATTCACTGAAAAAACCATAAGGTTTTAGGGACAGTTATAGTTAGTTGGACATTGCACTCGTACAAAACCCGTGAAATTCCCCCGTTATAGTTAGTTCAGGTAACTATAACTCGCGCCCATCAATGCACTGCTGATGACGTCACATATTACATCACTCATGACATGGTCAGTGACATCACTGATGACATCACTGATGACATCTCAAATGACATCACTGATGACATCACTGATGACATCATCCATGTGAGAATTTAATGCATCTTCTCACACCCTAATATAAGTTTTGATACACCCACTCTAAATTACAGACTGCCATTCTCAAAACCATACACACTCCAATACCAATAAGTACATACCCACTCACTGATTCTTAGGTCTACACACACACATCTACTCACTCACCCGTACAGTCACTCATACTTACAGTCACTCAGTACAGGACTATCATATGCACTCATACACCTATATAAACACTCACACAACGCAACTCATCCATAGAGGTACTCACACACCTAGTCAGTCATGCAAATAATTAATCACACTCCAATTTACTCACCTATACAGTTATACACACCAGCTCACTTACTCATAAAAATACTAGCACATTCTTACGCTCCTATGCAATCACTGATGCAAGCACACACTCATCCATATAGCCACTCTCACAATCACACACTCTCACTTATAGCCATTTATATACTCCAACACACATATATACTGCCTTTCACATATGTAGTTACTCACACATGTACCACTGAGATATACATTCAATCACTAACACACCCATACACACACTCACCCACCCATACAGTCCATCACAGACGCACTCTTGAAACCATGCACCCAGTGAATCACCCACTCACACATCTATGCACAGAGTCACACACACCCCACCCACACAAACACTGAGGCACCCATACAGATACTCAGAGAACCAATCCATAACCCATATAGACACTCATTTAGCTATTCAGAAACCCATGCAGTTGCTTACACAACAACAGACAGACGGATACAGACATTCACACAGTTTAGTCACTCACCCATGCATCCAGTAAGATACGTTTAATCACTCACTTATAGACTCAGTCACGCACCTACTAAATCATCCATTCAGGCGCTTCTACACCCACTCATTCTTCAATACGCCTTTCCCTATATATATTAAACATATTTAAACTTTACAGAAACACACAGTCACTGGATGATGTCATCAGTGATGTCATCAGTGATGTCATTTGATATGTCATCAGTGATGTCATCAGTGATGTCACTGACCATGTCATGAGTGATGCAATATGTGACGTCATCAGCAGTGCATTGCGGGGCGCGAGTTATAGTTACCTGAACTAACTATAACGGGGGAATTTCACGGGTTTTGTACGAGTGCAATGTCCAACTAACTATAACTGTCCCTAAAACCTTATGGTTTTTTCAGTGAATATATATATATATAAATATTATCTACTGGCGGTTGTAGGAGAGTAGGATCTGCTTCACAGGGGTACCCCCACTTTTTGCTAATACTTCACTGGTTTTCGACATTAGTCTGGCTGGGGCCCTGCTATTCAGAACCCCAGCCTAGCTGTTTCCTCTTTAAAAGGGTCTCCATGTGCCTTAGGCACATCACTGATTGGGATCTGGAGTGCCCTTGTAAGTCCCTAGTATATGGTATACTATGTACCAAGGGCATAGGTACCTCAGAGGCCTGCCAGGGGCTGCAGCATGTATTATGCCACCCCTGGTAGGCCATCCAAACTGACACCACAGGTCTGCTACTGCAGCCTGGGTAAGGTGGTGCATGCACCCCTTGCTGTGGTATAGG
>CAWUFW010028209.1:0-22899 GCA_963921515.1 Calotriton arnoldi | reverse complement strand
TTGCAACAGCAGCACCATAGGGGCGGGATGCCCATCACCAATGCCACATATGCACACAGGGGCCTGAATGCGCGCCGCACCACCCCAACCCAGGGGGGCCAGGGTGGCAGGATGCCTACCACTACTACCACCCTTAGCCAGGGGGCAGGATGCCTACCACTACTACCACCCCAACCCAGGGGGGCTGGATGCCTACCACTACTACCACCCTTAGCCAGGGGGGCTGGATGCCTACCACTACTACCACCCTTAGCCAGGGGGGCAGGATGCCCACCACTACTACCACCCTCACCCAGGGGGGCTGGATGCCTACCACTACTACCACCCTCACCCAGGGGTGGCAGGATGCCTACCACTACTACCACCCTTAGCCAGGGTGGCAGGATGCCTACCACTACTACCACCCTTAGCCAGGGGGCAGGATGCCTACCACTACTACCACCCTTAGCCAGGGGGGCAGGATGCCCACCACTACTACCACCCTTAGCCAGGGGGGCTGGATGCCTACCACTACTACCACCCTTAGCCAGGGGGCAGGATGCCCACCACTACTACCACCCTCACCCAGGGGGGCTGGATGCCTACCACTACTACCACCCTCACCCAGGGGTGGCAGGATGCCTACCACTACTACCACCCTTAGCCAGGGTGGCAGGATGCCTACCACTACTACCACCCTTAGCCAGGGGGCAGGATGCCTACCACTACTACCACCCTTAGCCAGGGGGCAGGATGCCCACCACTACTACCACCCTTAGCCAGGGGGGCTGGATGCCTACCACTACTACCACCCTTAGCCAGGGGGCAGGATGCCCACCACTACTACCACCCTCACCCAGGGGGGCTGGATGCCTACCACTACTACCACCCTCACCCAGGGGGGCAGGATGCCTACCACTACTACCACCCTCACCCAGGGGGGCAGGATGCCTACCACTACTACCACCCTTAGCCAGGGGGGCTGGATGCCTACCACTACTACCACCCTCACCCAGGGGGGCAGGATGCCTACCACTACTACCACCCTTAGCCAGGGGGGCTGGATGCCTACCACTACTACCACCCCAACCCAGGGGGGCTGGATGCCTACCACTACTACCACCCTTAGCCAGGGGGCAGGATGCCCACCACTACTACCACCCTCACCCACGGGGGCAGGATGCCTACCACTACTACCACCCTTAGCCAGGGGGGCAGGATGCCCACCACTACTACCACCCTTAGCCAGGGGGGCAGGATGCCCACCACTACTACCACCCTCACCCACGGGGGGCAGGATGCCCACCACTACTACCACCCTCACCCAGGGGGGGCAGGATGCCTACCACTACTACCACCCTCACCCAGGGGGGGCTGGATGCCTACCACTACTACCACCCCCACTCATAGGATGGACAATGCATGACACAACAAGCACACCACAACCTAGGGAATGCAAGATTAAGACATCCCCCCACCACCATGACAAGCGTGTGTAGGCTGTGTCAAATGCCTACAACACCGAACATGACTTTCAACATACAATGTGACCCCCTAGCACATGTGCCACACATATATGTGTGTGGCACCCACAATGCAAGCAGCCCATGACCATTGTGGCAATGGGGCCTAAACCCCCATCATCACAGTGACCAAAAGGTAAGTGTGGGGTCCATAGCTGAAGCACATTTTGACCATTGTGGCAATGGGGTCTAAACCCCCATCATCACAGTGACCAAAAGGCAAGTGTGGGGTCCATAGCTGAAGCACATTTTGACCATTGTGGCAATGGGGTCTACACCCTCATCATCACAGTGACCAAAAGGTAATTGTTGACAAAGAAAGAGCTGCAACTGCCAAACTGCATGGATCATTCCTGCTCACAGAACCAAAAACTCATCTGTGGCAAAGTAGTGTATGTGTCCCATTGCAACATAAATTGGGGGAGCCAAATACTGCAGTGCAAATGAAACATTCCTTTGGCCATGTGCAGACAAACAACACCCATGGGGGCTGAGACCGTCAACAGTCATCAATGACACAATGACAGAAGTGACCATCAGAATGCAGAACCACATATTTGCACCAATGGGCACACAAATGCAGATACCCTGTGGAGACAGCAGATGTGAGGTGAACAGATACCATACCATGGCAGCAATGGGACACACAAACCATGATCACTGTGCTGACCGATGACCTAGGAGTCCCAGGGACAGCAGGGGAAACACACCAAACAACATACAGCCAATGGCACACCCAAGATATGCCAATGCAGTGGTGCAGATGCACAAACACAAACAGGCAGACCAACACTGTCATCATACACAGCAGGTGAGGGGTGGGGGTGCCAGTGTCCCCAGGCAACCACACAACACATGAGGAGAGCTGAATACCAATCATACAGATGTGCATACACTGCCACACTAAGGTAACTCATGGATCCAAATCCCCTATGTGGGCAAGCAGGCATTGTCAGGTGAGAGGGAGCACAAAACACACATGTCACACAGGCACGTAGGAACAACAACTGACACAGCAAGTCACAGACACACCACAGCACCACCCCCAGGGCCCCCACAATGTGGTGACCCTGGGCTGAATAAAAATACCACTGTGATGACAAAGCTAAATGTCGTTCACACTATGAACCACAGTCAGGTGTCCTGAGCAACAAACTACCATCACACCTACACAAGCACAAATCAATCAGCATGGCCAGTAAGCCAAGGCCAACATGGAGGCAGGGGCCTAGCCGGGCAACAACTCTCATCTGCACACACTCAACACCACACCCCTCGACCTCCAACAATGTGCAGCAGTGAAGTACACATGCACTGGTGACATTGCACATGCACCCATGACTATTCCAGGGTGGTGGGTGGGAACCAAGGTGTAGAAACACATCACACATGGACACTCAACAAGACTCCTGAATGTCTGACACACTGCACACTACGCTGTACATGGACATGACGGCAATACCACACCGACCAATGGGATCCCAGCCACAGTCACACACCAATGAAGAAGCCAAGGTCACCCACAAAGAACACACATAGACAACTTCCAACATTGCAGCTCTGACCCTGAGGAGTGGCAGCAGTCACACACACAACATGTCACAATCACTGAAAGATAACACAAACTGGAAATCACATGACAGGGGCAAACAACAAGTGCCAAGGGGAAACCTGACTGTGACCCATCTGCGTCTGCACACAAACTCAGCCCTGACAGCAAACACACCTATGGGTGACACCCTGATGACCAGTAATGTGCCATGCACCCACATCACAGAGAACACAGGGAGAAGACTTTGGGGGAACATAGCTCAAGTCAGCAAGCATCACAAACAGGTACAACACTAGGGATCACAGCATGCGCAGATGAATGGAAGTGAACACACAGACATGCACATACAACACACACCTTGGGTGCAGGCAATGTCACACGTGTACACACTGCCATGAGGGGACTCCACTCCTGTGTGAGGAAAGCTGTGCCATATGTTGCCTCAGTAGGGCCCCATCATGTCAGCTGAGCACTTGGTCACACAATCAACAATTAGCACCAAATGAGGGCTCCCATCACATCAGCCTGGTCATGGATGTGCCAACGGAATCATCAGCACAGATCCAACACACTTGTATAGCAATGTTGCACTGACTACACGGATGAGTCCCTCCCCATTGATGCCCAAACCTGCATGTCCACTGGAGATGGCAACACGGTCAGGGAAGTAGACAAATGCAACGATGGCAGGCACAACAGATGTGCAGGGGTGGAAGCCACAGATATGAAATTGCCAATGTAAGTAGGAAACCCATTGCCAAATACTGAACACATGACACCCTCAGATGCTGCTATTGATGACATGGATACACCACATGATAGGACACATTCCCCCTGGACCACATGGGTTCCTGCACAGTAACACTTCATAATCATGAGACCAGATATCACCATCACTGCAGCAAGGGCATGGTTAGCTGCACCAACAACATGTACATCTGAAGCATGAGCACTAGAGAAAAGAAAGTTGCTTTATTCAGCATATGTGTTGAGGCCAAACGAAGTCCTGAAAAAAGAGCAAAGGCCAATGGCCAGTCCATTGTCAAAGTTCAAACAGGGTGACACTGGCAGATGTCACCCTACGCATGCCTGCACAATACCAGGGACAATCCACTAGGAGGGGCAACCGGGGGGCAGGCCAGGCACCGCAGGGACAGGATCAGGGCTCACCAGGGGGAGTCAGGGAAGGGGTGGTGGGTGCAGGAGAGCCACTGACAACTGCAGTGGAGGTGTCTGACATGGTGTGTGCCGGCACAACTGGGGGGCATGACACAGATGTCGTGGGTGCCGGCACAACTGCAGTGGACCCTGCAGATGGGGTGGACAGGTCCGCCACTGCAGTGCCCAAGTCAGACAGGGCGGTAGTGGACTCCACTGCAGTGCCTACCTCCAGGGGAGGAGAATGGGGAACAGGCAAGGTGGGTTGGACAGAGGGGGGACACCCTCACCACATCAGTGGCACAGACAAGCGCAGCGGGGGTGTGGTGCTGGGAGAGCAAGTGGCAGGGGGAGAAGGCCGGAGCATCTTGGGGATGGTATATCTGTGGGTGGGGGAACCTGGGGCAGGGTGTGGTGGGGGCACCTGTGCAGTGGGGGCCTGAGGGATGGAGGACGGAGACCTTGTGCCTGAGCTGCAGGGTGGTGGCGGGGTCTTGCTCTTAGCACTCCGGGGGACTTGCGGGTGGGGGCCTCAGTCCGTCTGCGCCTGGGGGAGGGTGTCCGGGGCGAGGGGCACTCTGCTCCGTGTGGGTGGGCTTCCTCTTCCCCCGGGATGCTGGAGCAGCTTCATCGGTGGGGAAGAGGCCGAGGTCACAGAGGAAGAGCTGCTGTGACTTTGGGGTTGCAGGTGAGGCAAGGGAGGGTGCTTTGGAGGGAGAGGGAACTGAGGACTGCGCAGTGCATGTGGATGCGTGTGTGTGTTCCAGGGCCCCATCCCCTGTGAGTCTGGCTTCAGTCCCCTGAATGTGCGTGCGTGTGCGTTTTGTCATTGGCGTGTGTGTCAGTGTGCTGGATGTGTGTGTGCTGGTGTGTGCCTGTGCCAGTGTGTGTGTGCCTGGGATGGGTAAGGTGCTGGGGAGTGTGGATGGAGCAGAGGCAGGAGGGGTGAGGGACCGTTTGAGGAGGGACACTGCTGCCGTCAGGGAGGAGTCCATGGACCTATTGCCCCTCTGTAGGTCAGACATGCCCGATGAGATGCCCTCCATGAACGACACCAGCTGAGTCAACAGCGCGGTGTGCGCATGGAGGACACTCAGCATGGCTGTCTGCCCTACATGGAGCTGGCGAAGGAGGTACACAGACTCCTCACTCAGGGCAGCAGGGGACACAGGGGCAGGGGTGCGGTGCCTGGCCCAAAGGAGACACGCTCCCGGACATGGGAGCCTCCACGGACCTGGGGAATGGGAGCCGATGGGAGGGCGGTGGTGGTGCTGGTGGTGGCGGGGACAGCAACACTAGCTGGGGTGTGGTGGCTGCTGACACCCGCCTCCACAAGGGAGTCATCCTCCGAGTTGCTCTGGTCCTCAGCTGAGGTGGATGCTGCTGAGGACTCCTCGGTGTGGCTCCCCTCGCCCTCCGTGCCACTGGGTCCCTCCGACCACTCCTCGGCTGCTGACCCAGTCTGGCTCTCCGGCTCCTCCTGGTCCGTGGAGCTGTCCCCTTCCGTGGCCGTGGATGTATCTGCAAACAATGGGGAAACAGACAGACATCAGTCACCTGCACCAAACGCACACACCACTGTGAGCACAGCACATTACAGAGCAAGCCCTGGCATCATTAGTTGTACATTGCTAAAAGTGCCCTAATTGAACAGGAGAAGTCAATTGTCAGTCTGATGCCAAGCATGGCACTCACATCCCACATGGCCTTGCACCCATCTGTCTGGTGTCTGTTGGATTGCAACACCCCAGTGTTGACACATGCACCAAGTACACAGTAGTTGGACAGTGCAGAGGACACGGTGTGGACACATCACAGCTCTTGCCACTGAGTCAGTACAGGTTTACGGATGTAAGGGATGCCCAGAGTCAAATAGGAAATGCATGTGATGCATTCCAGCGACAGACACCATGATGCACCCATGTCCTGATAGCCAGCGCCACTATGGTGTGCATGTAGCACATGTCACTCCCCTGCAGGATCACCAATCAGTAGACACATGCCATGGCGGAGGCATGACTGCAAAGTCATACATCACTGTCTCAGTGATGTATGACTTTGCAGCCAGACAACAACACTCTGCACTGTGTCACAATAGTAGGTCATGGGGAATGCAAGTCCTGGAGCTGCACAAGTGCACATGTACATCCCCCCACAACACATCCTCTTAACCCTCATCTGTCCAGGTCATACCTATTGGACATATGGGAGACCTGTGACACTACCCTCTGAACCTGAGCCCCTCACACTCTGCTGTGCATGGGGAACAGCTGCCTGAACTTCACATTTACATGCCCCAGTCTGCATGGGCAGCTGATCAGACACCTATGTGTCACACAAGTATCGTCTCCTATGGTCACATCTCCAGTGGCATGCTGAGCCCCTACCAAGAAACTCCACAGCAGTCCTGGCGACTAATCCACAGCACACTGACACAGAGGCAGACACCTGAGGGGTCAAATCACTGTGCACAATGTGTCCTCTGATACACGGGAGTGGGAGTACAGAGTGTATTGTATGGCCTGGAGTAGGCATGACTGTCCAGCCCCACATGAATGAGGGATGAGCCCTGGACTGTAGGCAGCTGGCTAAGTATGTGTGACACACGTCATATACATACTCCTGGGGCCCAAACATTGTTCCCACCCGCAGCATGGGTGTGTGCCAGGTACCCCAGCCACATGTGGTGGATCAGCTCAGCAATTGGACCACAGATCAAAGTAACACGCTGAATACATGTCAGAATACAGGCATTGTGTAAGCAATGGACCCACCCATGATGCCCACCACAGAGTCAGGGAAACAGATGCTGTCTCCCACCTTGAGTCAAGCAAACTGCAAGGACACAGTCCTAAGTGACAGAATTCCCTGCATGTAAGGGCCACACCTGGGTATCAGATGAGGAGTGGGCAGTGCACAATAGAGGGACATGGCTCCTGGACAACATGACTGCTGTACTGTGGCAGTTCAACCTGGCCCGAGGAGGGCACATAACATGTTAGACAGAGTACACAGTGCAGTCTTTGACTCACCCCCTCCTTGCTGCTCTCTGGCCTTCAGCTGCCCATCCAGGTCTGGAAAGACCACCGCCAGGATCCTGAGCATGTGGGGGTCAGGGTCCGTGTTCCGCCCCTCCTGCGAGGAGGCGACAGCTTCAGCTGGACCCGTGCAATCCTCCGGGTCCAGCCCCGAAGGTCCTGCCACCTCTTTTGGCAGTTGCGGATCCGGCGCTTGTAGACCCCCACGGACCGGACAGCCCGGACGATGTCCTTCCATATCTCATGCTTCCGATGGGCAGAAGCCTGTCAGGATGACAAAGTGATAAGGCCATTACTACACATGCAACATATCCGTGCATGACACAGTTGCATATACATGTCGCAATCACAGGGGCACATGGTGTACCCAGGCAGTGCACGGCTGCCCATGGACAGTTTTCCAGAAGTCACTACATGGTATCATAGCATGGGGAGTAAAACCCTGTTCAGAAGCACTGTCACTGCACCATACCTGTCCAGTGCAAGTCACTACACACTATGGGGGGTGACAACTACTCAGTGAGCCTGCTAGCCAGTGGTGTGCTGACTCTCAGCCTTGCTAGTCAGACAAAATGCACATTCAGAAAGGCAGTGCACAGAACACTCACCTGCTCCCCTGGTGTCCCATACAGCTTGCTGTACTGTGGAAGTAGGCTGTCCAGCAGGGCCTGGTTCTCTTCAAGGCTGAAGGCTGGGGCTCTCTCCACAGTACGTGCCATTGCAGGGTCCAGAGGGGCAGAGACAGCAGCAGTGCAGTGGCAGATGTCGTCCTGGAGCATGTAGTGCAGGCAAGTGGGCTCTCAGGGGAACATGCAGCAATATATATGTGCTGGAGAGGCAGATACTGTCCCTTGTGTCCAAAGTGATAGGTCCAAGTCGTTTGCATCTTCTGAATCTGGCCAATCCATGGAATAGCAGCACCAAAACACGCCCACAGCATCCTTCAAAATTTCAACTTCATGACATACATGATTTTGCAACATTGTTGTGGGTGACCAACTGATTTTCCAGCAACCGACTCGTTCGAATATTCGAAAACGCGTCCGTTGCCAGGCAAGCCCATTGTCAATGGGTGCGCACCGATCGGTCCATTGAGGTACAACGCGCACAGGGGTACAACGCGTACCCGCACACATTGAAAGCAATGGGCCGGCCGGAGGCACCGATCGGTCCATTGCAGTACAACGCGCACAGGGGTACAACGCGTACCCGCACACATTGAATGCAATGGGCCGGCCGGAGGCACCGATCGGTCCATTGCAGTACAACGCGCACAGGGGTACAACGCGTACCCGCACACATTGAATGCAATGGGCCGGCCGGAGGCACCGATCGGTCCATTGCAGTACAACGCGCACAGGGGTACAACGCGTGCACCGCGCACATTGAATGCAATGGGCCGGCCGGAGGCACCGATCGGTCCATTGCAGTACAACGCGCACAGGGGTACAACGCGCACCCGCACACATTGAATGCAATGGGCCGGCCGGAGGCACCGATCGGTCCATTGCAGTACAACGCGCACAGGGGTACAACGCGTACCCGCACACATTGAATGCAATGGGCCGGCCGGAGGCACCGATCGGTCCATTGCAGTACAACGCGCACAGGGGTACAACGCTGTACCCGCACACATTGAATGCAATGGGCCGGCCGGAGGCACCGATCGGTCCATTGCAGTACAACGCGCACAGGGGTACAACGCGTACCCGCACACATTGAATGCAATGGGCCGGCCGGAGGCACCGATCGGTCCATTGCAGTACAACGCGCACAGGGGTACAACGCGTACCCGCACACATTGAAAGCAATGGGCCGGCCGGAGGCACCGATCGGTCCATTGCAGTACAACGCGCACAGGGGTACAACGCGTACCCGCACACATTGAAAGCAATGGGCCGGCCGGAGGCACCGATCGGTCCATTGCTGTTCAACGCATCACTGTACATGTGACTGGCATATGTCAGCATGCCTGTCTCAGATGGACATATGCCAGCCACAGATAGCTCCCAGGGAGTGAGGGGCACACCTACATCACGACAGCCTGTCCAAACCTTATCATAAGGCATGTAAGGCTGCATTTCCTATTGTGTGTATGTTGGTGTACATGTTGTCCTGTGGGTGTCACCTGTGGGCAGCCACCCCCAGGCTGTGCACGTGTTAATGGGGACAGGATCCTGGGTGTTACGTGTACGTGACCACTGTGATGTGCAACTGTTCATATCTGTGCATGTGCCATGGTCACATTTCACAGTGGTGTTTGTGTATGTCATGTCACATACCCCGTGAGTCCCATGTGGGACGGTATGTTTGAGCCAGGGTGTCCCAGTGGCACAATAGTGATGGCCCTCCACAGTCTTTGTGCATGTAGTGTTTACAATGTCTCTGATTTCATGTGCACAATGGGAGACAGTCTCCACATCCACGTTGTGTGTGCATGGACTCTGATGTTGTGCGTGTGTGTCACAGACGTCCATGGCTCTCCTGCCATGGCAAGTGTGGCCACTACCTGTGGGGGTCATGTTTGTTTTGTTGTGGTGTACACATGATACTCCAGGTGATGCCAGTGTCCATGTGGCATTACAGGGTCCCTGGGAATGTGCCTGTCGTTGAGCTGTGGTGCCTGGGGCACATCTGTCCTCACATGTCACTGGGGGGTGACTGTGACACAGCATCATGATATCCAATGGGCCAACCTGGGACAAATTGATGCCACCTGTAGGACCGTGTTGACAGATGTTGGCCATGTATGTACCATACATGTCGTTCCGGTACTGCACACTTCATGTAGTTGTGCCTCATGATGATGTATGTTGGGATCTTGAGTGTGTTCAATGCCGCATATGTGGGGTGACTGACGATCTTGCTTACTTCTCCTCTGCACTGCAGGGCTCCTGCTGTCCATCGGCCATTCCCAGACCTGGCAACGATGGTGGAACGGGACAGCATCCGACGGTACCGCTTCACCAGGCAGCTGATTGAGGATTTTGCAGTGCAGTTGTCCCCACATTTGCAGCCTGGCCGGCCGTATCCTACAGCGCTGACCCCCAAGGTGAAGGTGATGGCAGCCCTACACTTCTTTGCCACCGGTACCTTCCAACATACTGTGGCGTCTGCTGGTGGGATGTCACAGACCATGTTCAGCCGTGTGCTCCGCGATTTCTTGGCGGCAATGTTGCTCTTCCTGAACCGGTACATCTATTTCCCTAGACTGCGACGACTCACTGACGTGAAGAGTGACTTTTATGCCCTGGGGAGGATGCCGCATGTCATTGGCTCCATTGATGGGACACATGTGGCTTTGGTACCACCACAGGCCCAGGAGCAGGCCTACAGGAACCGCAAGCACTACCACTCGGTCAATGCACTGGTGGTGTGTCTTGCAGACATGACCATCACACACGTGTGTGCCCGTTTCCCTGGTTCAGCACACGATGCCTTTGTGATGAGGAGTAGTCGCATCCCCAGGTTGATGGCACAGATGCAGAACCAGCGTGCCTGGCTTGTCGGTGTGTACTGACTTTGTGCCATTGTGTGTGATCTGATCTGTAGTATTCCGCCCACTTTTCCAAGTCAGCTGATGTGCACTTGTCTGTCCGTAGGTGACTCGGGATACCCCAACATGCCGTGGTTGCTGACACCCCTCAGGAACCCTGTGACACCTGCCCAGATGCGCTACAATGAGGCACATGGTCGGACCAGGAGAGTGATTGAGCGGACCTTTGGTCTCCTGAAGAGCCGCTTCCGCTGCCTGGACAAGACCGGAGGGTCCCTCCCATATGCCCCTGCGAAAGTGTGCAAGATTATCATCGTCTGCTGCATGCTCCACAACCTGGCAGTGCGGAAGGAGTTGCCTCTCATCCAGGATGACGATGACCAACATCCGCCACCTGTGGAGGATCCTGGCCTGGACCACGATGCCAGTGACGATGATGATGATGATGGTGATGGTGATGTCCGCACACAGCTCATCACCAACTTCTTTAGCTGAATGTGAGTATCCTGAGGTGTCATGTCAATGATGTGAGTTGGCATGATGTGTGGGTGGTGCTCTGGTGCTGTTGGAGTGTGTCCATGGGCTACTTGACTGGATGTGTGTTGCGATGTGTGGTGACAGGTGGGCTGTACTCCCCAACAGTGTTGACATGCTAACTTGGTTCTGGGTGGGTATCTTGTAACATGTATTGTGCATGAGTTTTGCTGTTCTGTCCTGTACTCCATTGCTTTTGACTGTGTGTCATTTCTGTCCTTCACAGGGTACTTTCAGATTCGTTTGGTCAACTGTGTCCACCGACAACGTGATTGCACATCCAGGCTGGTAGCTGTTGTGTCCCTACAGGTGATGTGCGCCACACCCATGGACTTCCTTCTGTCTACAGTTGTTGACTGTGTGCCCGCTACCAGGTGGGGTTACCTTGCATCTGTAGTGGTTACGGCATGTTGCTACTGTGTAATAAACCTGTGCTTCACTTAGTGATGTGCGTTGTCTGTGGTCACACATTTGACTGCCATTTGCTTACTGCACCTGTGGGCTACTTGACTACAACTGGGAATGGGTGTGGTGTCTGTGCATTGCACCGTCTTCCCTGGCAACATCAGTGTAGGCAATGAGTCAGATGGCCTAGGTGTGTATGTGTTGTGTAGCCCTGGTGGTGTGTCTCCCTCATATGTGTCACGTTGCCTGTACTCACATGCCTGTGTTGTCCTTGCTGTTGCAGTTCGCATACACAGTGTAATTTTGTTGTTCATCATCCCCATAACAGTACCCACGTTGGAATCACGACAGAGGCAAGTATGGTGTATTATTGTGTTTATTGTGATACATCTGTGATAATAGTGCATAGGATGGATTGTGCTGTACATGAATCTTGCAATCCCAAGTTCCTAGATGAATAGAAAGTCCAGGTAGACAGGATCCCCAGTATCGGGGCCACAGTTGTCTGACACATTGTTCCAACTTGTACTCCCCATGCAATGTGTGGGAGTAGTGTTGCCATCAACAGGGTGAACAGTCTGTGCACAAAGGCGAAAATCCAGAACAGGTTCAGGCTTCCTGGGAGTTGCGCTTGGCCATCAGCCTCTCACTTTCCCCTCCTCGGACGACCCCTCTTCTTGGGGGGGGGCCCTCAAGTGCAGGCTGCTGCGGTGCAGGGGACTCTCCGCCAGAGTCCTCCTCCCTCCCTGTGGCAGTTGCAGTTTGTTCGGTACCAGATGTTGTTGGCACACAGGGAGGTGTGGACTGGTTGCTGTTCATCTGGCGGAGGCATTGTAAAATGTCCCTGTGCACCGCCGTCATCTCATGTAGTACATCCCACTTGGACTCCACGCGGGTCATGTGGGAGTCCACACGTGACATGTGGGAGTCCACACGTGACATGTGTGACTCCACATGGGACATGTGGGAGTCCAAGCGGGCATGATGGGCAGCCTGCTGCTGTTTGATGTCTCTGAGGAGCCCCACTACCTGGCTGAGCTCTCCGGTGCTGGACTGGTACGCATCAGCTATGCGTACCAGTTGTGGGTCTTCATGCACACCAGCAACGTCTGCAAGCAGCGACCTCTGTCTCCCACCCCTCCCACCACCCCTGCTGACATGTGCAGTGTGTGCAGTTGCACGCACAGATAACCCTGGTCCACCTTGGGGGTTGGTGGTGGTGGTGGTGTCCATGGCCCCAGGTTGGTCCAGGGTCACTGCGCTGGTGTTGTTCCTTATTCTGTCCATGTCGGCAGGGATGGTATTCGTGGTGACAGTCGTTGGAGGGGTGGGTGCAGGGGGTGCAGCTGGTGGACCTGCTGGTGCTGCAGCTGGTGGTCCTGCTGGTGCAGCATGTTGACTTGCACCGGATGTGCCAGGTTGTTCTTCATCGTCCGAGGAGGACAGAGGCTGTACGACGCCAGTGAGCTCGGCATCCTCTTGAGCCTGGGACTGGGACTCCTCAGCGTCTGCTGCTGTGTCCCTATCATCACCTGTTTTTGGGAGACACAAACAATGTATGTCATGTTTCTGCAGGCATCAGTGGTTGACACACCTGACAGTTGTGACTGTGCCTCGGGTGCGGGCCTGTACATTGTATTGTCCTAAGTCGTCACAGTCAGGGGTTGATATTGGTGTGGCACATTGTCCTGCATTATTTGGGCATTTCTATGTATTCTCTGGGGTGTGAACATGGTCTGCATTGATTGTGTTTGGTTGACAGCCAGACCTCCTTCCCACCCACCCACCCACCCAGTCAGTTATCCCACCATGGAACGTGCTTGCATTGCAGGGAGTGTAAGTTGTCTCTCAGGATGTCAGTCAGAGGTGTCCTGCTGTTTGTTGGTGCACAGTTGGCAGCAGGGCCTTGTGCTCCCCGCAGCAGTAGCCAGTGTCAGCCATCTTGTGAGTCCTTCTCCACTCCCTGTGATGTGAGCATGGTTCAGGGTGGTGTTGATGGGCCAGTTGTGAGGCTGAGCAATGTCTGTGACTACGACTCCCATCATGCTATTGCCTCCACCCCCCTTCCCAGCATGCCCATGCTTCCTTCCTTTTGACTCTGCTTCCCTGTGGGGTGGGCTGGCTGTGCTGACAGGATGGCTGGGAGTGTTGTCCTGGCAGTTGTTTGGCTAAGAGTCCCAAGAGTGTCCCTGTGCTTCACACAACATAACCCAGGGTGGTGGTGCTTTGTGGGATCTTGTGTTAGGATGGAGGGCATTGCATTCTACCAGGTGGGTACTGTGGAGTTTGTGTTGGGGGGGTGTGAGGGGAGGTGCTGGTGACTATGGTCAGTGCTGCAAGTCCCCCTTCCCACCCAGCCAGCCGGATATCCCACCATGGAACGTGCTTGCATTGCAGGGAGTGTAAGTTGTCTCTCAGGATGTCAGTCAGTGGTGTCCTGCTGTTTGTTGGTGCACAGTTGGCAGCAGGGCCTTGTGCTCCCCACAGCAGTAGCCAGTGTCAGCCATCTTGTGAGTCCTTCTCCACTCCCTGTGATGTGAGCATGGTTCAGGGTGGTGTTGATGGGCCAGTTGTGAGGCTGAGCAATGTCTGTGACTACGACTCCCATCATGCTATTGCCTCCACCCCCCTTCCCAGCATGCCCATGCTTCCTTCCTTTGACTCTGCTTCCCTGTGGGGTGGGCTGGCTGTGCTGACAGGATGGCTGGGAGTGTTGTCCTGGCAGTTGTTTGGCTAAGAGTCCCAAGAGTGTCCCTGTGCTTCACACAACATAACCCAGGGTGGTGGTGCTTTGTGGGATCTTGTGTTAGGATGGAGGGCATTGCATTCTACCAGGTGGGTACTGTGGAGTTTGTGTTGGGGGGGTGTGAGGGGAGGTGCTGGTGACTATGGTCAGTGCTGCAAGTCCCCCTTCCCACCCAGCCAGCCGGATATCCCACCATGGAACGTGCTTGCATTGCAGGGAGTGTAAGTTGTCTCTCAGGATGTCAGTCAGTGGTGTCCTGCTGTTTGTTGGTGCACAGTTGGCAGCAGGGCCTTGTGCTCCCCACAGCAGTAGCCAGTGTCAGCCATCTTGTGAGTCCTTCTCCACTCCCTGTGATGTGAGCATGGTTCAGGGTGGTGTTGATGGGCCAGTTGTGAGGCTGAGCAATGTCTGTGACTACGACTCCCATCATGCTATTGCCTCCACCCCCTTCCCAGCATGCCCATGCTTCCTTCCTTTTGACTCTGCTTCCCTGTGGGGTGGGCTGGCTGTGCTGACAGGATGGCTGGGAGTGTTGTCCTGGCAGTTGTTTGGCTAAGAGTCCCAAGAGTGTCCCTGTGCTTCACACAACATAACCCAGGGTGGTGGTGCTTTGTGGGATCTTGTGTTAGGATGGAGGGCATTGCATTCTACCAGGTGGGTACTGTGGAGTTTGTGTTGGGGGGGGTGTGAGGGGAGGTGCTGGTGACTATGGTCAGTGCTGCAAGTCCCCCTTCCCACCCAGCCAGCCAGCCAGATATCCCACCATGGAACGTGCTTGCATTGCAGGGAGTGTAAGTTGTCTCTCAGGATGTCAGTCAGTGGTGTCCTGCTGTTTGTTGGTGCACAGTTGGCAGCAGAGCCTTGTGCTCCCCACAGCAGTAGCCAGTGTCAGCCATCTTGTGAGTCCTTCTCCACTCCCTGTGATGTGAGCATGGTTCAGGGTGGTGTTGATGGGACAGTTGTGGGGGGGGGGCAATATGTGTGAGTGCGACTCCCATGATGCTATTGGCTACACTGACTTGGCCAGCATACACAGAATTCCTTCCTTTGAGTGGTCTTCACTGTGTGTTGGTGTTGTTGTGGTGGCTACATGTGTGGATGTGTGTGTTAGTTCTATTTGTGCCACTGCCTAGCTGTAGTTGTGGTTGTGTTTGTACATGTGTTGGCACAGTTGGATGTGACTTTTTTGATGGCATGTGTTGTGTTTATCTGACTGACATACACATTTTGGGATGATTCTGTTCTAGTTGCTGTGTAATTGCTATGAGTGCATGGTTTGACTCTCCCCTTGACAGTGATGTGTGTGTTTTGTGGCAGTTTATTGTGTACATTTGTTGTGTACTCACCAGGCTCTGGGATGTCCTCTAGTCCATATACGCTCACTGGCGGAAGGATGGCCCGCACCTTCTCCTCCCAGGGCCTGAGGTATACTGGCTTGGCAGGAGGGCCACTGCCGGTGTATTGGCTCAGGTGGTAGTCTTTCTTGAGCAGCTCCCGGACCCTCCTGCGCACGTCATACCACCTGTTCTGGATGTCGGTCTTTGTGCGCCGACATGGTGATTGGGCGTTCACCCTGTTGATGATCCTCTCCCACATCTTGGTTTTCTGCGACATGGGGGTCTGTTGGACCAGAGTGCCAAACAGCTGTGGCTCCACCCTGAGGATCTCGTCTACCATGACTTCCAATTCACTATCTAGGAACTTGGGATTCTTCTTGGGGGGCATGGTGATGGGTGGTGATAGTGGGTGATGTGTGTGTTGGTGTGCAGGTGAGGGTGTGTGGGTGTGTGTTGTGCTGGGTGTATGTGAGGTAGGTATTTGTTGGTGTGCTGCTGGTGTGTGGCTTGTGTGAGGGATGAGCTGTGGGTGTGTGGTTGCTTTCTCTTGGGTGCTGGCAGTGGAATGGCATTTGCAAAGGCTCATGGTAGTGATTTGTGTCCTTTATATAGGTGGAGTTGTTGGTGTGTCTTTGTTCTCTGTCCCCACCCCCCCAGTATTTATTGGCTTGGTAATTGCTTGTTTGGCCTTTTTTGGTTGATTTTTCCTTTGTGCTGTTTGTGTATGTTGGAAACGTTCTTGTGACCGAGTCGGACCCTGCATTGGTCTCGTACGGTGTTTTCCGTTTCGTTCACGCTGTGTTTGTGCAGTTTTGTATGCTGCGTACGCGTCGGTCGCGGTGTATTGTGTTGCTTCGGCTCGGTTTTGTATGCGTGTCGGTCGTACGGCTTGTCCTCCGTCCGACTCGGTCGTGTTTTTCGCGCCTTGCATCGTACTTTGCAGGTTGGAGTTGGCGGGTACGATTCGGTCGGATTTGTTCCGGGTGCGTGTCGGTCGGTTGGATCCGCGTGTTTTTCCGGCCGGATTGCTATTTTCCGAGCGGGTCGGTCGGTCGGCTTGGTTTCCTGACGTGTCGGTCGGATTTATCGCGGCTTGCATCGTACTTGGCGTGTCGGGCGCCACTGGTACGTGTCGGTCGGTATTTTTTCCGGATCCGAGTCGGTCGGTGCTTTTTCCGGCCCGAATCGGAATCGACCCCTAAATAGACTTATAAATAAAAAAGTATGTATGCATTCGTTATGTGACTTTTCTGTCTTTGTTCTCTTTAATTATCAGTCATGGATCATTGAGGCAGCCCTAGAACACAATTAAAAGTGCTTTCTATTTATATTTGCTGTTCGAAGTATGCACAGATAAGTGCTTAAAATACAGCTTTAGGTGACTGCTTATTTTTGTACCGACTGGGCCATCAAAATAATCTGCTGGCAACCCTAACCATAGGACTGGAAGTTTGTTGCAGGATCAGCACATTATTTATTTCCTCGATCCCCGATTAATGCCATAATAGCAATAGTTTAACTTAGATCTTAAACCCTACGCCGCCGTCCATAACATGCTGAGTTACTTCAAGTGTCTGGGAATGCACTCTGCATTCAGACAACTCACTCGTCATTCTCGCCCTTCACTTTCACGCTCACCCTGCATTCACAGCGATCACAATGCACTCGCACCATTCACCCGCTCACCCTGCACTCACAGTGATCACTCTGCACTCACAATGCACTTGCGCTGTTCATCCTATACCTCACCCTGCAGCCACACGAGTACACTACTCATCCTGCACTCATGTGACACTTCACTCACCTGTCCCCCTCACTGCTCAATATGCAACTCACTCAAACAAGCCCATCAGTAATCATACACTCATTCGTCCCATTCTGAACTTGCATCCGCACCTAAATTCATAAGCCACCTCACTCACCCTGCAGTCACTCCTCTTACCCTACTCTCACACTGTTGCATCGCTCACCGTGCACTCACATGGGCACTCTTGTCACCCACACAGTGCAGAGGGTTAACATTCCTGCTACAAAGAATATGTACCATGCAGATCACAGAAATGAGTGTGGAGTAAACTATGAGTAGCGCTATAAAAAAATGAAATGTTTGTCAGAAAGGTGCTATAGAGAGATTAGGTGAATTGTTGGTGAGTGGCAGTGAAGGAATTCATGGAGAAGGAGGAAACGGGGGTGGGGCACCAAAAAGACTGTTGCACCGTGTGCGACCAGTGTTAGGACCATCCCTGGCTGGGAGTGTTAAAGGTGAAGTGAGAGGTTGAATGGGGAGAGTTCAGAAGTTGTAAAAGGGTGAAATAAAATGGCCTGCAAAGTGAGAGAGGGATCCGGGGTTAGGAGAGGACAGAGGGATGGAAGGGAGGGGGTGAGAGGAAAGCTGCATGGGTAAACTGCTTAACTCTGCACAAAACCGCCAGGGTTTTAAGGGACCCCTGCTTCTCCGGCCAGGGCCAAGTGAGCTTCTAATGTGGCAGCACGTATTCCTGCGGAGTGGAAGGCCCTTCACAAAGGTTGACTAGAAATCTTTCTGATGTTAATTGCTGTATTTTGGTTATACACTGGTACTGATGGGGTGAAATCTTTCCTCAGTGTTACTGTGTACGCGGCATCACATAACATCATTTACCTTTTCTTCCCACACAATTTAGTCAAGCCTGTCACGTAATTTGGTCCTCACCTGCCTCATAATTCCAGTAGCCCTGCCTACAGGTTTAGAAATTTTTGTCAGCAGGGGGTCCTTACGCCTCAAAATGTTGACAGGGGGTCTCGGCATCCAAAAGTTTGAAGACCTCTGATCTAAGGTATTGTGGCATCTGAGAAAAGCAGTGTTCTCTGTGCTTGCATCTGATTAGTTAAAGTTTGTTTCTTTTGAAATGATGCGAATAGCTTAATGATGTGACCATGCTAAAGCTTTCCAGACTATGTTTAACACTGCACTGCTCACGCTGACTATTGTGTTACTCCCAGCGTAATGATACTGATGATTAAAGCATGTGAATCTATTAAAGCTCCAATACTGGAAGATCATCACTATACCTGCAACATTTATGCCAATGAAATTTTGCTATACCCACGATCAATGACTGCTGAAACTTGCTTTTTGCAAAAGTTATTATTGTACATTTTATTGTTAAAACCATCATAAATTGCACTGCAGAGCCGTTTACCACCAGAATAGGGGCTTTACAGAGAGAACGAGAGAATAGCCGAAGTGTGGCTGAGAAGGGCTCACCACAGTAATGGCTGCTCCACAATCACTGTTTCTCATTGGGGGGCTCTACCCCATTGCATGTTCTTGGAAAGGGTTCACTGATAGAATATCGACCCCCAAAATATCCCCATACAAAAATATCGAGTTATAAATATTGATGTAAAAAATATCGACATCCTATATTTATAATGGTAAGTACAAAAATATCGGAAAAAATTTTGATGTAAAAAATATAGTTGTACAAAATATCGATTTTAGTACATATATAAAAAATAATATTAAATATATTAAATAATAAAATGAACTTTAAAAAATAATAATTAGGTGTAATATACATTTTAACAAATGTAACAAATAAATTTAATTTAGAAAATTTAAACATACATATATAAAATGTAATATATATATATTTACTTTAAAACAATTAATAAACTATTAATTTTAATTTATTTTATAAATATATAAAAATTTACAAATAAATATATATATATACATACACCTATAACATAAAATCTAATAAAAAAAACATTATATTATAAATTAAAACATTAAACTATTTAAAAGTCTTTAAACTTACATTTTCCACTCCAGTGAGTGCAACAGTAGGGAAAGTGTTGGATAGCGGAGGAGTAAAAATTACTATTACCACTCCAGTTAGTGCAACAGTAGGGAAAATGTTGGATACCGGAGGAATAAAAATGACTTTTCCCACTCCAGTGAGTGCAACAGTAGGGAAAGTGTTGGATAGCGGAGGGGTAAAAATTACTATTCCCACTCCAGTGAGTGCAACAGTAGGGAAAGTGCTGGATAGAAGAGGGGTAAAAAATACTATTCCCACTCTAGTGAGTGCAACAGTAAGGAAAGTGTTGGATAGCGGAGGGGGAAAAAATTACTATTCCCACTACAGTGAGTACAACAGTAGGGAAAGTGTTGGATAGCGGTGGGTAAAAATTACTATTCCCACTCCAGTTAGTGCAACAGTAGGGAAAGTGCTGGAAAGCGAAGGACTAAAAATGACTATTACCACTCCAGTGAGTGCAACAGTAGGGAAAATGTTGGATAGCGGAGGGGTAAAAATTACTATTCCCACTCCAGTGAGTGCAACAGTAGGGAAAGTGTTGGATAGTGGAGGGGTAAAAAATACTATTCCCACTCCAAAGAATGCAACAGTAGGGAAAATGTTGGATAGCGGAGAAGTAAATATTTGTATTCCAACTCCAGTGAGTGCAACAATAGGGAAAATGTTGGCTAGCGGAGGGACAAAAATTACTTTTCCCACTCCAAAGAATGCAACAGTTGGGAAAATGTTGGATAGTGGAGGGGTAAAAATTAGTATTCCAACTCCACTGAATGCAACAGTAGGTTAAGTGTTGGATAGCGTAGGGGTAAAAAAATGTATTCCCACTCCGTTGAGTGCAATAGTAGGGAAAATGTTGGATAGCGGAGGGGTAAGAATTACTATTCCCACTCCAGAGAGTGCAACAGTAGGGAAAGTGTTAGATAGCGGAGAGGTAAAAACTTACTATTCTAACTCCCGTGAGTGCAACAGTAGGGAAAGTGCAGAATAGTGGAGAGATAAAAATTACTATTCCCACTCCAAGGACTGCAACAGTAGGGAAAGTGCTGGATAGCGGAGGGGTAAAAAGTACTAGTCCCACTCCTGTGAGTGCAACAGTAGGGAAAGTGTTGGATAGCAGAGAGGTAAAAATTACTATTCCAACTCCAGTGAGTGCAACAGTAGGGAAAATGCTGGATAGCAGAGGGGTAAAAATTACTATTCCCACTCCAGTGAATGCAACAGTAGGGAAAGTGTTGGATACTGGAGAAAAAAAATTACTATTCACACTCAAACACTTAAAAAAATAAAAAAATATATAAAATAAAAATAATAATAAAAATTAATAAACAATATTTAAAAAAATATTAAACATATAAAAAGAACACATATTATAATATTAATTACATATAACAAAAACCTACAAATATTATATAAAATAAAGTAATAAATAAATTTACAAAAAAATAATTCTTTTAAACTAGAAAATATTTACAAACAAAAAATCAATTTAAACATAAATGTTTTATTTGATTTATTTTATTCCTATTTTATTTGCTAACCTATAACACCACACCAATAACAAAATACTTCAACATTTTTAATTACATTTATTTACATAATTAATAATCAATTAAAAAAATATTATTAATAAAAAAATAATAAACATGAATTGACTGCACACACTTTAACACTATAATATCCACAACACACACTTAAATTAAACTATAAAATAAAAAAAACAGAATTAAAACTTATTTTAAAATTCAAAACTATTACTATTCACAACTAATAATTAAATAACAAAATGTTATTTAATACCCAACCTTTACCCCTTTAAAAGTAAAATCAACACACAAAAAAAATAAACATTTACCCAAAATAAATATCAAACAATTAACATTAACAACTATATATTAATTAATTAAACACAAATTACTTCCCACCCTTTACTCCTACAAACACCACAACACACACCTAAAATTAATTACACAATTACCATAATTAATCACTGAATAATTAATTAAAATTAATTAACAACCAATTAATTCATCAATTAAAAATAAATTACTTTCCACCCTTGACACCTATAAATACCACAACACACACCTAAAATTAATTACAAAATTACCAAATTTAATAACCAATTAATTAATTAAAATTAATTAACAACAAATCATTAATTCATAAATTTAAAATACATTTCTTCCCTAAAATTACACCTATAAACACCACAACACACACCTAAAATTAATTACACAATTACAATAATTAAATACCAATTAATTAATTAATAATACATTACTTTATACATTTAACACTATAATATCTCAATTAAACAAATATTAATAAATCAAAATTAATCAATAAATATAATATAATTAAATTACTTCCCACCCTATTCCCCTATAAACCCACAACCGACTACGGAACTAAAAATGTAAAATAAAAAAAAATAAAAAAATTAATATAATTAAATTACTTCCCACCCTATTCCCCTATAAACCCACAACACGCTACGGAACTAAAAGCGCAAAATTTAAATAAACAAAAAATTAATAACTACTAAAAATTTAACACATATATTAAGAATACAAGCAAATCTTATACAAAAAAACATACATCACCTACATATAAAATATATACTAAAATACATAATAATGAAAAACGATATTTTTAACAACTATATTTTTGCAAACGATATTAAACACTTAAAGGCCCATTACGATACCGGGCGTAAAAAAATCCGCCACCCATGAAAGCGGCAAAAATCCGCCCGCACACACCGTCTGAACACCGACCACGCCATTACGATGACACAAACCGAAACCGCCATCGGCGGAAAAATCACACAAGATACCGCCCGCCCTCGTCCGAGTCGGAGTCAAACCGCCCGCCACGGACGGAAACACGCACGACAACACAAAACCGCCCGCCCTCACGGCCGACACACCGCACGTGAAATTACGATCTCACCGCCATGAGCGCGGGTAAACCACAAATATACCGCCCGCCAGCGCAAACAACGCCGATGAGAATTGACACGGCAGAAGCCATGGCGCCCACGTCCCTGCACAGAAAACATCCGCTGACAAAAACAATCGCACACAACATGGCCAACAAGTCCACACAGCAAGGCACGCACAAATACACAAGCACAGTACACATCCCGAAAACACCCCCTGGACAAACAAAAATACAAAGGCCAGAACACCAGACACAACACACCTGAAAACAACAGACCATGAGGACACACCCACATAGGTAAGTACAAAAGCAGCACTCCCACAGACCACAACCCCTTGCAACATTGCAAACCAGAGAGGAGAGGAGAGGACACAGTGACACA
>CAWUFW010028208.1:0-22900 GCA_963921515.1 Calotriton arnoldi | reverse complement strand
GCCCACCACTACTACCACCCTCACCCAGGGGGGCAGGATGCCCACCACTACTACCACCCTTAGCCAGGGGGCTGGATGCCTACCACTACTACCACCCTTAGCCAGGGGGCAGGATGCCTACCACTACTACCACCCTCACCCAGGGGGCAGGATGCCCACCACTACTACCACCCTTAGCCAGGGGGCTGGATGCCTACCACTACTACCACCCTTAGCCAGGGGGCAGGATGCCTACCACTACTACCACCCTCACCCAGGGGGGCAGGATGCCCACCACTACTACCACCCTTAGCCAGGGTGGCAGGATGCCTACCACTACTACCACCCTTAGCCAGGGGGCAGGATGCCTACCACTACTACCACCCTTAGCCAGGGTGGCAGGATGCCTACCACTACTACCACCCTTAGCCAGGGTGGCAGGATGCCTACCACTACTACCACCCTTAGCCAGGGGGCAGGATGCCTACCACTACTACCACCCTTAGCCAGGGGGCAGGATGCCTACCACTACTACCACCCTTAGCCAGGGGGCAGGATGCCTACCACTACTACCACCCTTAGCCAGGGGGCAGGATGCCCACCACTACTACCACCCTCACCCAGGGGGGCAGGATGCCCACCACTACTACCACCCTCACCCAGGGGGCAGGATGCCCACCACTACTACCACCCTTAGCCAGGGGGCAGGATGCCCACCACTACTACCACCCTCACCCAGGGGGGCAGGATGCCCACCACTACTACCACCCTCACCCAGGGGGGCAGGATGCCCACCACTACTACCACCCTTAGCCAGGGGGCAGGATGCCCACCACTACTACCACCCTCACCCAGGGGGGCAGGATGCCCACCACTACTACCACCCTTAGCCAGGGGGGCTGGATGCCTACCACTACTACCACCCTTAGCCAGGGGGCAGGATGCCCACCACTACTACCACCCTCACCCAGGGGGGCAGGATGCCCACCACTACTACCACCCTTAGCCAGGGGGCAGGATGCCCACCACTACTACCACCCTTAGCCAGGGGGGCTGGATGCCTACCACTACTACCACCCTTAGCCAGGGGGCAGGATGCCTACCACTACTACCACCCTCACCCAGGGGGCAGGATGCCCACCACTACTACCACCCTTAGCCAGGGGGCAGGAAGCCTACCACTACTACCACCCTTAGCCAGGGGGCTGGATGCCTACCACTACTACCACCCCCACTCATAGGATGGACAATGCATGACACAACAAGCACACCACAACCTAGGGAATGCAAGATTAAGACATCCCCCCACCACCATGACAAGCGTGTGAGCAGGCTGTGTCAAATGCCTACAACACCGAACATGACATTGAACATACAATGTGACCCCCTAGCACATGTGCCACACATATATGTGTGTGGCACCCACAATGCAAGCAGCCCATGACCATTGTGGCAATGGGGCCTAAACCCCCATCATCACAGTGACCAAAAGGCAAGTGTGGGGTCCATAGCTGAAGCACATTTTGACCATTGTGGCAATGGGGTCTAAACCCCCATCATCACAGTGACCAAAAGGCAAGTGTGGGGTCCATAGCTGAAGCACATTTTGACCATTGTGGCAATGGGGTCTAAACCCCCATCATCACAGTGACCAAAAGGCAAGTGTGGGGTCCATAGCTGAAGCACATTTTGACCATTGTGGCAATGGGGTCTACACCCTCATCATCACAGTGACCAAAAGGTAATTGTTAACAAAGAAAGAGCTGCAACTGCCAAACTGCATGGATCATTCCTGGTCACAGAACCAAAAACTCATCTGTGGCAAAGTAGTGTATGTGTCCCATTGCAACATAAATTGGGGAGCCAAATACTGCAGTGCAAATGAAACATTCCTTTGGCCATGTGCAGACAAACAACACCCATGGGGGCTGAGACCGTCAACAGTCATCAATGACACAATGACAGAAGTGACCATCAGAATGCAGAACCACATATTTGCACCAATGGGCACACAAATGCAGATACCCTGTGGAGACAGCAGATGTGAGGTGAACAGATACCATACCATGGCAGCAATGGGACACACAAACCATGATCACTGTGCTGACCGATGACCTAGGAGTCCCAGGGACAGCAGGGGAAACACACCAAACAACATACAGCCAATGGCACACCCAAGATATGCCAATGCAGTGGTGCAGATGCACAAACACAAACAGGCAGACCAACACTGTCATCATACACAGCAGGTGAGGGGTGGGGGTGCCAGTGTCCCCAGGCAACAACACAACACATGAGGAGAGCTGAATACCAATCATACAGATGTGCATACACTGCCACACTAAGCTAACTCATGGATCCAAATCCCCTATGTGGGCAAGCAGGCATTGACAGGTGAGAGGGAGCACAAAACACACATGTCACACAGGCACGTAGGAACAACAACTGACACAGCAAGTCACAGACACACCACAGCACCACCCCCAGGGCCCCCACAATGTGGTGACCCTGGGCTGAAGAAAAATACCACTGTGATGACAAAGCTAAATGTCGTTCACACTGTGAACCACAGTCAGGTGTCCTGAGCAACTAACTACCATCACACCTACACAAGCACAAATCAATCAGCATGGCCAGTAAGCCAAGGCCAACATGGAGGCAGGGGACTAGCCGGGCAACAACTCTCATCTGCACACACTCAAGACCACACCCCTCGACCTCCAACAATGTGCAGCAGTGAAGTACACATGCACTGGTGACATTGCACATGCACCCATGACTATTCCAGGGTGGTGGGTGGGAACCAAGGTGTAGAAACACATCACACATGGACACTCAACAAGACTCCTGAATGTCTGACACACTGCACACTACTCTGTACATGGACATGACGGCAATACCACACCGACCAATGGGATCCCAGCCACAGTCACACACCAATGAAGAAGCCAAGGTCACCCACAAAGAACACACATAGACAACAACCAACATTGCAGCCCGGACCCTAAGGAGTGCCAGCAGTCACACACACAACGTGTCACAATCACTGAAAGATAACACAAACTGGAAATCACATGACAGGGGCAAACAACAAGTGCCAAAGGGAAACCTGACTGTGACCCATCTGCGTCAGCACACAAACTCTGCCCTGACAGCAAACACACCTATGGGTGACACCCTGATGACCAGTAATGTGCCATGCACCCACATCACAGAGAACACAGGGAGAAGACTTTGGGGGAACATAGCTCAAGTCAGCAAGCATCACAAACAGGTACAACACTAGGGATCACAGCATGCGCAGATGAATGGAAGTGAACACACAGACATGCACATACAACACACACCTTGGGCGCAGGCAATGTCACACGTGTACACACTGCCATGAGGGGACTCCACTCCTGTGTGAGGAAAGCTGTGCCATATGTTGCCTCAGTAGGGCCCCATCATGTCAGCTGAGCACTTGGTCACACAATCAACAATTAGCACCAAATGAGGGCTCCCATCACATCAGCCTGGTCATGGATGTGCCAACGGAATCATCAGCACAGATCCAACACACTTGTATAGCAATGTTGCACTGACTACACGGATGAGTCCCTCCCCATTGATGCCCAAACCTGCATGTCCACTGGAGATGGCAACACGGTCAGGGAAGTAGACAAATGCAACGATGGCAGGCACAACAGATGTGCAGGGGTGGAAGCCACAGATATGAAATTGCCAATGTAAGTAGGAAACCCATTGCCAAATACTGAACACATGACACCCTCAGATGCTGCTATTGATGACATGGATACACCACATGATAGGACACATTCCCCTGGACCACATGGGTTCCTGCACAGTAACACTTCATAATCATGAGACCAGATATCACCATCACTGCAGCAAGGGCATGGTTAGCTGCACCAACAACATGTACATCTGAAGCATGAGCACTAGAGAAAAGAAAGTTGCTTTATTCAGCATATGTGTTGAGGCCAAACGAAGTCCTGAAAAAGAGCAAAGGCCAATGGCCAGTCCATTGTCAAAGTTCAAACAGGGTGACACTGGCAGATGTCACCCTACGCATGCCTGCACAATACCAGGGACAATCCACTAGGAGGGGCAACCGGGGGGCAGGCCAGGCACCGCAGGGACAGGATCAGGGCTCACCAGGGGGAGTCAGGGAAGGGGTGGTGGGTGCAGGAGAGCCACTGACAACTGCAGTGGAGGTGTCTGACATGGTGTGTGCCGGCACAACTGGGGGGCATGACACAGATGTCGTGGGTGCCGGCACAACTGCAGTGGACCCTGCAGATGGGGTGGACAGGTCCGCCACTGCAGTGCCCAAGTCAGACAGGGCGGTAGTGGACTCCACTGCAGTGCCTACCTCCAGGGGAGGAGAATGGGGAACAGGCAAGGTGGGTTGGACAGAGGGGGGACACCCTCACCACATCAGTGGCACAGACAAGCGCAGCGGGGGGTGTGGTGCTGGGAGAGCAAGTGGCAGGGGGAGAAGGCCGGAGCATCTTGGGGATGGTATATCTGTGGGTGGGGGAACCTGGGGCAGGGTGTGGTGGGGGCACCTGTGCAGTGGGGGCCTGAGGGATTGAGGACGGAGACCTTGTGCCTGAGCTGCAGGGTGGTGGCGGGGTCTTGCTCTTAGCACTCCGGGGGACTTGCGGGTGGGGGCCTCAGTCCGTCTGCGCCTGGGGGAGGGTGTCCGGGGGCGAGGGGCACTCTGCTCCGTGTGGGTGGGCTTCCTCTTCCCCCGGGATGCTGGAGCAGCTTCATCGGTGGGGAAGAGGCCGAGGTCACAGAGGAAGAGCTGCTGTGACTTTGGGGTTGCAGGTGAGGCAAGGGAGGGTGCTTTGGAGGGAGAGGGAACTGAGGACTGCGCAGTGCATGTGGATGCGTGTGTGTGTTCCAGGGCCCCATCCCCTGTGAGTCTGGCTTCAGTCCCCTGAATGTGCGTGCGTGTGCGTTTTGTCATTGGCGTGTGTGTCAGTGTGCTGGATGTGTGTGTGCTGGTGTGTGCCTGTGCCAGTGTGTGTGTGCCTGGGATGGGTAAGGTGCTGGGGAGTGTGGATGGAGCAGAGGCAGGAGGGGTGAGGGACCGTTTGAGGAGGGACACTGCTGCCGTCAGGGAGGAGTCCATGGACCTATTGCCCCTCTGTAGGTCAGACATGCCCGATGAGATGCCCTCCATGAACGACACCAGCTGAGTCAACAGCGCGGTGTGCGCATGGAGGACACTCAGCATGGCTGTCTGCCCTACATGGAGCTGGCGAAGGAGGTACACAGACTCCTCACTCAGGGCAGCAGGGGACACAGGGGCAGGGGGTGCGGTGCCTGGCCCAAAGGAGACACGCTCCCGGACATGGGAGCCTCCACGGACCTGGGGAATGGGAGCCGATGGGAGGGCGGTGGTGGTGCTGGTGGTGGCGGGGACAGCAACACTAGCTGGGGTGTGGTGGCTGCTGACACCCGCCTCCACAAGGGAGTCATCCTCCGAGTTGCTCTGGTCCTCAGCTGAGGTGGATGCTGCTGAGGACTCCTCGGTGTGGCTCCCCTCGCCCTCCGTGCCACTGGGTCCCTCCGACCACTCCTCGGCTGCTGACCCAGTCTGGCTCTCCGGCTCCTCCTGGTCCGTGGAGCTGTCCCCTTCCGTGGCCGTGGATGTATCTGCAAACAATGGGGAAACAGACAGACATCAGTCACCTGCACCAAACGCACACACCACTGTGAGCACAGCACATTACAGAGCAAGCCCTGGCATCATTAGTTGTACATTGCTAAAAGTGCCCTAATTGAACAGGAGAAGTCAATTGTCAGTCTGATGCCAAGCATGGCACTCACATCCCACATGGCCTTGCACCCATCTGTCTGGTGTCTGTTGGATTGCAACACCCCAGTGTTGACACATGCACCAAGTACACAGTAGTTGGACAGTGCAGAGGACACGGTGTGGACACATCACAGCTCTTGCCACTGAGTCAGTACAGGTTTACGGATGTAAGGGATGCCCAGAGTCAAATAGGAAATGCATGTGATGCATACCAGCGACAGACACCATGATGCACCCATGTCCTGATAGCCAGCGCCACTATGGTGTGCATGTAGCACATGTCACTCCCCTGCAGGATCACCAATCAGTAGACACATGCCATGGCGGAGGCATGACTGCAAAGTCATACATCACTGTCTCAGTGATGTATGACTTTGCAGCCAGACAACAACACTCTGCACTGTGTCACAATAGTAGGTCATGGGGAATGCAAGTCCTGGAGCTGCACAAGTGCACATGTACATCCCCCCCACAACACATCCTCTTAACCCTCATCTGTCCAGGTCATACCTATTGGACATATGGGAGACCTGTGACACTACCCTCTGAACCTGAGCCCCTCACACTCTGCTGTGCATGGGGAACAGCTGCCTGAACTTCACATTTACATGCCCCAGTCTGCATGGGCAGCTGATCAGACACCTATGTGTCACACAAGTATCGTCTCCTATGGTCACATCTCCAGTGGCATGCTGAGCCCCTACCAAGAAACTCCACAGCAGTCCTGGCGACTAATCCACAGCACACTGACACAGAGGCAGACACCTGAGGGGTCAAATCACTGTGCACAATGTGTCCTCTGATACACGGGAGTGGGAGTACAGAGTGTATTGTATGGCCTGGAGTAGGCATGACTGTCCAGCCCCACATGAATGAGGGATGAGCCCTGGACTGTAGGCAGCTGGCTAAGTATGTGTGACACACGTCATATACATACTCCTGGGGCCCAAACATTGTTCCCACCCGCAGCATGGGTGTGTGCCAGGTACCCCAGCCACATGTGGTGGATCAGCTCAGCAATTGGACCACAGATCAAAGTAACACGCTGAATACATGTCAGAATACAGGCATTGTGTAAGCAATGGACCCACCCATGATGCCCACCACAGAGTCAGGGAAACAGATGCTGTCTCCCACCTTGAGTCAAGCAAACTGCAAGGACACAGTCCTAAGTGACAGAATTCCCTGCATGTAAGGGCCACACCTGGGTATCAGATGAGGAGTGGGCAGTGCACAATAGAGGGACATGGCTCCTGGACAACATGACTGCTGTACTGTGGCAGTTCAACCTGGCCCGAGGAGGGCACATAACATGTTAGACAGAGTACACAGTGCAGTCTTTGACTCACCCCCTCCTTGCTGCTCTCTGGCCTTCAGCTGCCCATCCAGGTCTGGAAAGACCACCGCCAGGATCCTGAGCATGTGGGGGTCAGGGTCCGTGTTCCGCCCCTCCTGCGAGGAGGCGACAGCTTCAGCTGGACCCGTGCAATCCTCCGGGTCCAGCCCCGAAGGTCCTGCCACCTCTTTTGGCAGTTGCGGATCCGGCGCTTGTAGACCCCCACGGACCGGACAGCCCGGACGATGTCCTTCCAGATCTCATGCTTCCGATGGGCAGAAGCCTGTCAGGATGACAAAGTGATAAGGCCATTACTACACATGCAACATATCCGTGTATGACACAGTTGCATATACATGTCGCAATCACAGGGGCACATGGTGTACCCAGGCAGTGCACGGCTGCCCATGGACAGTTTTCCAGAAGTCACTACATGGTATCATAGCATGGGGAGTAAAACCCTGTTCAGAAGCACTGTCACTGCACCATACCTGTCCAGTGCAAGTCACTACACACTATGGGGGGTGACAACTACTCAGTGAGCCTGCTAGCCAGTGGTGTGCTGACTCTCAGCCTTGCTAGTCAGACAAAATGCACATTCAGAAAGGCAGTGCACAGAACACTCACCTGCTCCCCTGGTGTCCCATACAGCTTGCTGTACTGTGGAAGTAGGCTGTCCAGCAGGGCCTGGTTCTCTTCAAGGCTGAAGGCTGGGGCTCTCTCCACAGTACGTGCCATTGCAGGGTCCAGAGGGGCAGAGACAGCAGCAGTGCAGTGGCAGATGTCGTCCTGGAGCATGTAGTGCAGGCAAGTGGGCTCTCAGGGGAACATGCAGCAATATATATGTGCTGGAGAGGCAGATACTGTCCCTTGTGTCCAAAGTGATAGGTCCAAGTCGTTTGCATCTTCTGAATCTGGCCAATCCATGGAATAGCAGCACCAAAACACGCCCACAGCATCCTTCAAAATTTCAACTTCATGACATACATGATTTTGCAACATTGTTGTGGGTGACCAACTGATTTTCCAGCAACCGACTCGTTCGAATATTCGAAAACGCGTCCGTTGCCAGGCAAGCCCATTGTCAATGGGTGCGCACCGATCGGTCCATTGAGGTACAACGCGCACAGGGGTACAACGCGTACCCGCACACATTGAAAGCAATGGGCCGGCCGGAGGCACCGATCGGTCCATTGCAGTACAACGCGCACAGGGGTACAACGCGTACCCGCACACATTGAAAGCAATGGGCCGGCCGGAGGCACCGATCGGTCCATTGCAGTACAACGCGCACAGGGGTACAACGCGTACCCGCACACATTGAATGCAATGGGCCGGCCGGAGGCACCGATCGGTCCATTGCAGTACAACGCGCACAGGGGTACAACGCGTACCCGCACACATTGAATGCAATGGGCCGGCCGGAGGCACCGATCGGTCCATTGCAGTACAACGCGCACAGGGGTACAACGCGTACCCGCACACATTGAATGCAATGGGCCGGCCGGAGGCACCGATCGGTCCATTGCAGTACAACGCGCACAGGGGTACAACGCGTACCCGCACACATTGAATGCAATGGGCCGGCCGGAGGCACCGATCGGTCCATTGCTGTTCAACGCGCACAGGGGTACAACGCGTACCCGCACACATTGAATGCAATGGGCCGGCCGGAGGCACCGATCGGTCCATTGCTGTTCAACGCGCACAGGGTACAACGCTGCACCCGCACACATTGAATGCAATGGGCCGGCCGGAGGCACCGATCGGTCCATTGCAGTACAACGCGCACAGGGGTACAACGCGTACCCGCACACATTGAATGCAATGGGCCGGCCGGAGGCACCGATCGGTCCATTGCAGTACAACGCGCACAGGGGTACAACGCGTACCCGCACACATTGAAAGCAATGGGCCGGCCGGAGGCACCGATCGGTCCATTGCTGTTCAACGCATCACTGTACATGTGACTGGCATATGTCAGCATGCCTGTCTCAGATGGACATATGCCAGCCACAGATAGCTCCCAGGGAGTGAGGGGCACACCTACATCACGACAGCCTGTCCAAACCTTATCATAAGGCATGTAAGGCTGCATTTCCTATTGTGTGTATGTTGGTGTACATTTTGTCCTGTGGGTGTCACCTGTGGGCAGCCACCCCCAGGCTGTGCACGTGTTAATGGGGACAGGATCCTGGGTGTTACGTGTACGTGACCACTGTGATGTGCAACTGTTCATATCTGTGCATGTGCCATGGTCACATTTCACAGTGGTGTTTGTGTATGTCATGTCACATACCCCGTGAGTCCCATGTGGGACGGTATGTTTGAGCCAGGGTGTCCCAGTGGCACAATAGTGATGGCCCTCCACAGTCTTTGTGCATGTAGTGTTTACAATGTCTCTGATTTCATGTGCACAATGGGAGACAGTCTCCACATCCACGTTGTGTGTGCATGGACTCTGATGTTGTGCGTGTGTGTCACAGACGTCCATGGCTCTCCTGCCATGGCAAGTGTGGCCACTACCTGTGGGGGTCATGTTTGTTTTGTTGTGGTGTACACATGATACTCCAGGTGATGCCAGTGTCCATGTGGCATTACAGGGTCCCTGGGAATGTGCCTGTCGTTGAGCTGTGGTGCCTGGGGCACATCTGTCCTCACATGTCACTGGGGGGTGACTGTGACACAGCATCATGATATCCAATGGGCCAACCTGGGACAAATTGATGCCACCTGTAGGACCGTGTTGACAGATGTTGGCCATGTATGTACCATACATGTCGTTCCGGTACTGCACACTTCATGTAGTTGTGCCTCATGATGATGTATGTTGGGATCTTGAGTGTGTTCAATGCCGCATATGTGGGGTGACTGACGATCTTGCTTACTTCTCCTCTGCACTGCAGGGCTCCTGCTGTCCATCGGCCATTCCCAGACCTGGCAACGATGGTGGAACGGGACAGCATCCGACGGTACCGCTTCACCAGGCAGCTGATTGAGGATTTGGCAGTGCAGTTGTCCCCACATTTGCAGCCTGGCCGGCCGTATCCTACAGCGCTGACCCCCAAGGTGAAGGTGATGGCAGCCCTACACTTCTTTGCCACCGGTACCTTCCAACATACTGTGGCGTCTGCTGGTGGGATGTCACAGACCATGTTCAGCCGTGTGCTCCGCGATTTCTTGGCGGCAATGTTGCTCTTCCTGAACCGGTACATCTATTTCCCTAGACTGCGACGACTCACTGACGTGAAGAGTGACTTTTATGCCCTGGGGAGGATGCCGCATGTCATTGGCTCCATTGATGGGACACATGTGGCTTTGGTACCACCACAGGCCCAGGAGCAGGCCTACAGGAACCGCAAGCACTACCACTCGGTCAATGCACTGGTGGTGTGTCTTGCAGACATGACCATCACACACGTGTGTGCCCGTTTCCCTGGTTCAGCACACGATGCCTTTGTGATGAGGAGTAGTCGCATCCCCAGGTTGATGGCACAGATGCAGAACCAGCGTGCCTGGCTTGTCGGTGTGTACTGACTTTGTGCCATTGTGTGTGATCTGATCTGTAGTATTCCGCCCACTTTTCCAAGTCAGCTGATGTGCACTTGTCTGTCCGTAGGTGACTCGGGATACCCCAACATGCCGTGGTTGCTGACACCCCTCAGGAACCCTGTGACACCTGCCCAGATGCGCTACAATGAGGCACATGGTCGGACCAGGAGAGTGATTGAGCGGACCTTTGGTCTCCTGAAGAGCCGCTTCCGCTGCCTGGACAAGACCGGAGGGTCCCTCCCATATGCCCCTGCGAAAGTGTGCAAGATTATCATCGTCTGCTGCATGCTCCACAACCTGGCAGTGCGGAAGGAGTTGCCTCTCATCCAGGATGACGATGACCAACATCCGCCACCTGTGGAGGATCCTGGCCTGGAACACGATGCCAGTGACGATGATGATGATGATGGTGATGGTGATGTCCGCACACAGCTCATCACCAACTTCTTTAGCTGAATGTGAGTATCCTGAGGTGTCATGTCAATGATGTGAGTTGGCATGATGTGTGGGTGGTGCTCTGGTGCTGTTGGAGTGTGTCCATGGGCTACTTGACTGGATGTGTGTTGCGATGTGTGCTTACAGGTGGGCTGTACTCCCCAACAGTGTTCACATGCTAACTTGGTTCTGGGTGGGTATCTTGTAACATGTATTGTGCATGAGTTTTGCTGTTCTGTCCTGTACTCCATTGCTTTTGACTGTGTGTCATTTCTGTCCTTCACAGGGTACTTTCAGATTCGTTTGGTCAACTGTGTCCACCGACAACGTGATTGCACATCCAGGCTGGTAGCTGTTGTGTCCCTACAGGTGATGTGCGCCACACCCATGGACTTCCTTCTGTCTACAGTTGTTGACTGTGTGCCCGCTACCAGGTGGGGTTACCTTGCATCTGTAGTGGTTACGGCATGTTGCTACTGTGTAATAAACCTGTGCTTCACTTAGTGATGTGCGTTGTCTGTGGTCACACATTTGACTGCCATTTGCTTACTGCACCTGTGGGCTACTTGACTACAACTGGGAATGGGTGTGGTGTCTGTGCATTGCACCGTCTTCCCTGGCAACATCAGTGTAGGCAATGAGTCAGATGGCCTAGGTGTGTATGTGTTGTGTAGCCCTGGTGGTGTGTCTCCCTCATATGTGTCACGTTGCCTGTACTCACATGCCTGTGTTGTCCTTGCTGTTGCAGTTCGCATACACAGTGTAATTTTGTTGTTCATCATCCCCATAACAGCACCCACGTTGGAATCACGACAGAGGCAAGTATGGTGTATTATTGTGTTTATTGTGATACATCTGTGATAATAGTGCATAGGATGGATTGTGCTGTACATGAATCTTGCAATCCCAAGTTCCTAGATGAATAGAAAGTCCAGGTAGACAGGATCCCCAGTATCGGGGCCACAGTTGTCTGACACATTGTTCCAACTTGTACTCCCCATGCAATGTGTGGGAGTAGTGTTGCCATCAACAGGGTGAACAGTCTGTGCACAAAGGCGAAAATCCAGAACAGGTTCAGGCTTCCTGGGAGTTGCGCTTGGCCATCAGCCTCTCACTTTCCCTCCTCGGACGACCCCTCTTCTTGGGGGGGGCCCTCAAGTGCAGGCTGCTGCGGTGCAGGGGACTCTCCGCCAGAGTCCTCCTCCCTCCCTGTGGCAGTTGCAGTTTGTTCGGTACCAGATGTTGTTGGCACACAGGGAGGTGTGGACTGGTTGCTGTTCATCTGGCGGAGGCATTGTAAAATGTCCCTGTGCACCGCCGTCATCTCATGTAGTACATCCCACTTGGACTCCACGCGGGTCATGTGGGAGTCCACACGTGACATGTGGGAGTCCACACGTGACATGTGTGACTCCACATGGGACATGTGGGAGTCCAAGCGGGCATGATGGGCAGCCTGCTGCTGTTTGATGTCTCTGAGGAGCCCCACTACCTGGCTGAGCTCTCCGGTGCTGGACTGGTACGCATCAGCTATGCGTACCAGTTGTGGGTCTTCATGCACACCAGCAACGTCTGCAAGCAGCGACCTCTGTCTCCCACCCCTCCCACCACCCCTGCTGACATGTGCAGTGTGTGCAGTTGCACGCACAGATAACCCTGGTCCACCTTGGGGGTTGGTGGTGGTGGTGGTGTCCATGGCCCCAGGTTGGTCCAGGGTCACTGCGCTGGTGTTGTTCCTTATTCTGTCCATGTCGGCAGGGATGGTATTCGTGGTGACAGTCGTTGGAGGGGTGGGTGCAGGGGTGCAGCTGGTGGACCTGCTGGTGCTGCAGCTGGTGGTCCTGCTGGTGCAGCATGTTGACTTGCACCGGATGTGCCAGGTTGTTCTTCATCGTCCGAGGAGGACAGAGGCTGTACGACGCCAGTGAGCTCGGCATCCTCTTGAGCCTGGGACTGGGACTCCTCAGCGTCTGCTGCTGTGTCCCTATCATCACCTGTTTTTGGGAGACACAAACAATGTATGTCATGTTTCTGCAGGCATCAGTGGTTGACACACCTGACAGTTGTGACTGTGCCTCGGGGTGCGGGCCTGTACATTGTATTGTCCTAAGTCGTCACAGTCAGGGGTTGATATTGGTGTGGCACATTGTCCTGCATTATTTGGGCATTTCTATGTATTCTCTGGGGTGTGAACATGGTCTGCATTGATTGTGTTTGGTTGACAGCCAGACCTCCTTCCCACCCACCCACCCACCCAGTCAGTTATCCCACCATGGAACGTGCTTGCATTGCAGGGAGTGTAAGTTGTCTCTCAGGATGTCAGTCAGAGGTGTCCTGCTGTTTGTTGGTGCACAGTTGGCAGCAGGGCCTTGTGCTCCCCACAGCAGTAGCCAGTGTCAGCCATCTTGTGAGTCCTTCTCCACTCCCTGTGATGTGAGCATGGTTCAGGGTGGTGTTGATGGGACAGTTGTGAGGCTGAGCAATGTCTGTGACTACCACTCCCATCATGCTATTGCCTCCACCCCCTTCCCAGCATGCCCATGCTTCCTTCCTTTTGACTCTGCTTCCCTGTGGGGTGGGCTGGCTGTGCTGACAGGATGGCTGGGAGTGTTGTCCTGGCAGTTGTTTGGCTAAGAGTCCCAAGAGTGTCCCTGTGCTTCACACAACATAACCCAGGGTGGTGGTGCTTTGTGGGATCTTGTGTTAGGATGGAGGGCATTGCATTCTACCAGGTGGGTACTGTGGAGTTTGTGTTGGGGGGTGTGAGGGGAGGTGCTGGTGACTATGGTCAGTGCTGCAAGTCCCCCTTCCCACCCAGCCAGCCGGATATCCCACCATGGAACGTGCTTGCATTGCAGGGAGTGTAAGTTGTCTCTCAGGATGTCAGTCAGTGGTGTCCTGCTGTTTGTTGGTGCACAGTTCCCAGCAGGGCCTTGTGCTCCCCGCAGCAGTAGCCAGTGTCAGCCATCTTGTGAGTCCTTCTCCACTCCCTGTGATGTGAGCATGGTTCAGGGTGGTGTTGATGGGCCAGTTGTGAGGCTGAGCAATGTCTGTGACTACCACTCCCATCATGCTATTGCCTCCACCCCCTTCCCAGCATGCCCATGCTTCCTTCCTTTTGACTCTGCTTCCCTGTGGGGTGGGCTGGCTGTGCTGACAGGATGGCTGGGAGTGTTGTCCTGGCAGTTGTTTGGCTAAGAGTCCCAAGAGTGTCCCTGTGCTTCACACAACATAACCCAGGGTGGTGGTGCTTTGTGGGATCTTGTGTTAGGATGGAGGGCATTGCATTCTACCAGGTGGGTACTGTGGAGTTTGTGTTGGGGGGGTGTGAGGGGAGGTGCTGGTGACTATGGTCAGTGCTGCAAGTCCCCCTTCCCACCCAGCCAGCCGGATATCCCACCATGGAACGTGCTTGCATTGCAGGGAGTGTAAGTTGTCTCTCAGGATGTCAGTCAGTGGTGTCCTGCTGTTTGTTGGTGCACAGTTGGCAGCAGGGCCTTGTGCTCCCCACAGCAGTAGCCAGTGTCAGCCATCTTGTGAGTCCTTCTCCACTCCCTGTGATGTGAGCATGGTTCAGGGTGGTGTTGATGGGCCAGTTGTGAGGCTGAGCAATGTCTGTGACTACGACTCCCATCATGCTATTGCCTCCACCCCCTTCCCAGCATGCCCATGCTTCCTTCCTTTTGACTCTGCTTCCCTGTGGGGTGGGCTGGCTGTGCTGACAGGATGGCTGGGAGTGTTGTCCTGGCAGTTGTTTGGCTAAGAGTCCCAAGAGTGTCCCTGTGCTTCACACAACATAACCCAGGGTGGTGGTGCTTTGTGGGATCTTGTGTTAGGATGGAGGGCATTGCATTCTACCAGGTGGGTACTGTGGAGTTTGTGTTGGGGGGGGTGTGAGGGGAGGTGCTGGTGACTATGGTCAGTGCTGCAAGTCCCCCTTCCCACCCAGCCAGCCAGCCAGATATCCCACCATGGAACGTGCTTGCATTGCAGGGAGTGTAAGTTGTCTCTCAGGATGTCAGTCAGTGGTGTCCTGCTGTTTGTTGGTGCACAGTTGGCAGCAGGGCCTTGTGCTCCCCACAGCAGTAGCCAGTGTCAGCCATCTTGTGAGTCCTTCTCCACTCCCTGTGATGTGAGCATGGTTCAGGGTGGTGTTGATGGGACAGTTGTGGGGGGGCAATATGTGTGACTGCGACTCCCATGATGCTATTGGCTACACTGACTTGGCCAGCATACACAGAATTCCTTCCTTTGAGTGGTCTTCACTGTGTGTTGGTGTTGTTGTGGTGGCTACATGTGTGGATGTGTGTGTTAGTTCTATTTGTGCCACTGCCTAGCTGTAGTTGTGGTTGTGTTTGTACATGTGTTGGCACAGTTGGATGTGACTTTTTTGATGGCATGTGTTGTGTTTATCTGACTGACATACACATTTTGGGATGATTCTGTTCTAGTTGCTGTGTAATTGCTATGAGTGCATGGTTTGACTCTCCCCTTGACAGTGATGTGTGTGTTTTGTGGCAGTTTATTGTGTACATTTGTTGTGTACTCACCAGGCTCTGGGATGTCCTCTAGTCCATATACGCTCACTGGCGGAAGGATGGCCCGCACCTTCTCCTCCCAGGGCCTGAGGTATACTGGCTTGGCAGGAGGGCCACTGCCGGTGTATTGGCTCAGGTGGTAGTCTTTCTTGAGCAGCTCCCGGACCCTCCTGCGCACGTCATACCACCTGTTCTGGATGTCGGTCTTTGTGCGCCGACATGGTGATTGGGCGTTCACCCTGTTGATGATCCTCTCCCACATCTTGGTTTTCTGCGACATGGGGGTCTGTTGGACCAGAGTGCCAAACAGCTGTGGCTCCACCCTGAGGATCTCGTCTACCATGACTTCCAATTCACTATCTAGGAACTTGGGATTCTTCTTGGGGGCATGGTGATGGGTGGTGATAGTGGGTGATGTGTGTGTTGGTGTGCAGGTGAGGGTGTGTGGGTGTGTGTTGTGCTGGGTGTATGTGAGGTAGGTATTTGTTGGTGTGCTGCTGGTGTGTGGCTTGTGTGAGGGATGAGCTGTGGGTGTGTGGTTGCTTTCTCTTGGGTGCTGGCAGTGGAATGGCATTTGCAAAGGCTCATGGTAGTGATTTGTGTCCTTTATATAGGTGGAGTTGTTGGTGTGTCTTTGTTCTCTGTCCCCACCCCCCAGTATTTATTGGCTTGGTAATTGCTTGTTTGGCCTTTTTTGGTTGATTTTTCCTTTGTGCTGTTTGTGTATGTTGGAAACGTTCTTGTGACCGAGTCGGACCCTGCATTGGTCTCGTACGGTGTTTTCCGTTTCGTTCACGCTGTGTTTGTGCAGTTTTGTATGCTGCGTACGCGTCGGTCGCGGTGTATTGTGTTGCTTCGGCTCGGTTTTGTATGCGTGTCGGTCGTACGGCTTGTCCTCCGTCCGACTCGGTCGTGTTTTTCGCGCCTTGCATCGTACTTTGCAGGTTGGAGTTGGCGGGTACGATTCGGTCGGATTTGTTCCGGGTGCGTGTCGGTCGGTTGGATTCGCGTGTTTTTCCGGCCGGATTGCTATTTTCCGAGCGGCTCGGTCGGTCGGCTTGGTTTCCTGACGTGTCGGTCGGATTTATCGCGGCTTGCATCGTACTTGGCGTGTCGGGCGCCACTGGTACGTGTCGGTCGGTATTTTTTCCGGATCCGAGTCGGTCGGTGCTTTTCCGGCCCGAATCGGAATCGACTCCTTAGTGTTTTTCTCATGTATTTTTATTATTGTAGCATTGTCTCTTGTTATTATGTATGCATTGAGATTATTTAGTGTCAAGGCTCTTTTCTTTTTATTTATGACAAGTACTGTTTATATGTATTTTTATCACTTCGCTCTTACTATATGATCAATAGTCTGTCTTCTCTATTCACATATCTGGTGTGGCTATGCTTTTAGCCAATCGTGCACATTTTGTTAGGTCTGTCTCCTTTAAAAGGTTTCCCAGAAATGAAGCGCATCATGTGATCAAGCACGC
This sequence comes from Calotriton arnoldi, assembly GCA_963921515.1. Classification (NCBI taxonomy): domain Eukaryota; kingdom Metazoa; phylum Chordata; class Amphibia; order Caudata; family Salamandridae; genus Calotriton; species Calotriton arnoldi. The sequence goes on along the minus strand of CAWUFW010028208.1, from coordinate 5,749 downwards.
TGTGTCGAGTGAAACGCGTCATGGCAGGCATTATGCCTGTGTATCTCTGTGGATTAATTTTGAAATAAAACTGCACTGTTTCTCCACGACATCGAGTCTGAAGTAGTTTTCTTCAGAGTTTGGCTGAGGTCCGTGCCTGCTGGTTCTGCCGGGGATAGGCAGACAGGATTCTGGTGTGTGAATATATATATATATATATATATATATATATATATATATATATATATATATATATATATAAATATATCTATTACTGATGAAACCAAAGGTTACTGGGACATTATAGATAGGCTGACATTTCACTCGTACAAAACCAGAGAAATTCAGCAGTTCTAGTTAGCTGAGCTAACTAGAACTCGCGCCCGGCGATGCACTGCTTATGACCTCACATATTACATCACTCATGACATGGTCAGTGATATCACTGATGACATCACTGATGACATCTCCAATGACATCACTGATGACATCATCCAGTGACTGTGAGTGTTTTTAAAACATTTATGAGTATTAAATATATATACCAAGGTGTATTGCTGAATCAGTGGGTGTATGAGTGCCTGTATGGATGATTCAGTGGCTGCGTGACTGACTGTATAACTCAGTGATTAGGTTTCTCAATGAAAGTATGGATGAGTGACTAGGTTGTGTGAATGTCTGTATCTGTCTGTCAGTTGGTGTCTAAGTGGCTATATGCGTTGGTGAGTGGATATGTGAATGGCTGTATGGGTGATTCATTGGTTGTTTGAGTACCTGTATGGGTGTATGAATGTCTGTGTGGGTGGGTGAGAGGGTGTGTGACTGCCTGCATTGATGAGTGAGTGTGGTGAATGAGTGACTGTATGGGTTAGTAAGTGTATCTTTGAGGAGCTGTATGGGTGACTGAGTGTGTATTGCTGTGTTGGTGAGTGAATGGATGTATCAGTGGTATATGGGTGAGTAATTGCATATGTGAAAGGCAGTATAGGTGAGTGTTGGAGTATGTGAGTGAGTGAATGTGAGAGTGGCTGTATGGGTGAGTGTATGCTTTTGTCACTGACAGTATGGGTGAGTATGTGTTAGTATGTGTATTAATAAGTGAGTGGGTGGGTGTATAACTGTATAGGTGAGTAAGTGGCTTTGTGATTGACTCTATGGGTGAGTGAGTAGGTGTGTGAGTAGCTCTATGGGTGACTGACAGAGTGTGAGTGGCTGTATGGGTGTATGAGTGGATAATCAGTGGCTGTATTAGTGAGTGAGTTGGTGTTTGAGTGGCTGTATGGGTGACTGAGTGGACGTGTGTGTAGACCTATGAATCAGTGAGTGAGTGTGTAAGTACTGGAATGGGTGTATCAATGGTTTTGAGAATGGTAGTGTGGAAGTTGCAGTGTGTGTATGAACGGTTATATTGGGGTGTGAGTGGGTGCAATAGAGATTCTGTGGATGATGTCATCAGTGATGTCTTTTGCGATGTCATCAGTGATGTCATCAGTGAAGTCACTGACCAAGTCATGAGTGATGTAATATGTGAGGTCATAAGTAGTGCATTGCGGGGCACGAGTTATAGTTGGCCTCCACAAAAGAGAGCCAGTGTGGCATACCACAAGGGGAATCGAAAACTGCTGCAAAACTAGTGCAATGCACAATCTGTGACAAGACCCTCTCTAGAGGGAAGAACAAAAAATATTCATGTGGGACAGTGTCCATGCTATATTATCTTAAACAATATCATAGAAAACATCTCCAACTAGCGATCAAGCAGAGGGAAGCTGGAGGACCATATACATCAGTGGCAGCAGCAACAATTCCCAGCCAGAAAGTCCTTTCAGAGGTGCAGACTACTACAACAGATATATCTTCAGAGTTTTCAAGAATGGCTACATACTGCATGGTATAAGTGCTGGTGAGCAGTGAGTTACAGATATTTGCAATGCTGCAAAAAAATCATACATGCTAATTTTTTGCCCCTTGTACATTTTTCAGTGCACATTTTTTTAATTCCTCCTATCCCAGTTGCCATTTTTGTAACCATAAAAAAGACGTTACAAAACCACAAAAAAATCACACAAAAAACGTTCCTTTTGAAACCGCCTTTTACAGTTAAAAAAAGATCAAGTATGCATGTATGTTGGAATGAATGTATCACTGGTGTGTGGATGATTGAATGAGTGCATGACTGGTGCATGGATGTTACAATGAGTGCAGGAGTGGTGCCTGCGTGATTCTTTGAGTGCATGGGCTGTGCCTGGGTAATTGAATGATTGCATGGGTTGTACCTGGATGATTGCATGAGTGCATAGGAACTGCATGGGTAATTAGATGAGTGCATGGGTAGTGTGTGGGTGATTGGGTGAGTACATGGGTAGTGCCTGGGTGATTGGATGAGTGCACTGGTAGTGCCTGGGTGACTCTATGAGTGTATGGGTAGTGCCTAGGTGATTGTATGAGTGCACCAGTAGTGCCAGGGTGATTGGATTAGTGCAGGGGTATTACCTGAGTGATTGAATGAGAGCATGGGTACTGCCTGGATAATTGAATGAGTGTATGGGCAGTGCCAGGGTGATTTAATTACTGCATGGGTAGTGCCTGGGTGAATGGATGAGCGCAAGGGTAGTGCCTGGGTGATTGGATGTGTTTATGGGTAGTTCCTGGTTGATTTTATGAGTGCATGGGTAGTCCCTGGGTGATTGGATGAGTGCATGGGTAGTGGCTGGGTAAATGGATGAGTGCATGGGTAGTGCCTGGGTGATTTGATAGTGCATGGGAAGTGCCTGGGTGATTGGATGAGTGCATGGGTAGTGCCTGTGTGATTGGATGAGTTCATGGGTAGTGCCTGGGTGATTGGATGACCGCATGGGTGGTGCCTGAATGAATGGATGAGTGCAAGTGCAGTGCCTGGATGATTGCATAAGGGCAGTGCCTGGGTGAATGGATAAGTACAAGTGCAGTGCTTGGGTGAATGGATGAGTGCAAGTACAGTGCCTGGGAGATTGCATGACTGCATGGGTAATGCCTGAGTGATTGCATGAGTGCAAGTGCAGTGCCTGTATGAATGGGTAAGTGCAAGTGCAGTGCCTAGGTGAATAGATGAGTGCAAGTGTAGCGCCTGGGTGAATGGATGACTGCAAGTGCAGTGCTTGGATCATAACATGACTGCAAATACACATCCTGTGTGAATGGATAAGTGCAAGTGTAGTGTCTGGGTGAATGGATGAGTGCAGGTGTACTGCCTGGGTGATTGCACGACTGCAACTGCAATGCCTGGGTGAATAGATAAGTGCAAGTGTAGTGTCTGCATGAATGGATGAGTGCAAGTGTAGTGCCAGGCTGATTGCATGACTGTATGGGTAGTGCATGCATGATTGGATTAGTGCATGTACGGTGTCTGGATGATTGCATGACTGCATGGTTAGTGCCTGAGTGAATGGATGAGTGCAAGTGCAGTGCCTGGATGACTGAATGAGTGCAAGTGCACTGCCTGGGTGAATGGATAAGTGTAAGTGCAGTGCCTGGGTGAATGGATGAGTGCAGCTGTAGTGCCTGGGTGATTAATGAGTGCAAGTGCAGTGCCTGGATGAATATATAAGTGCAGGTCTAGTGCCTGGGTAAATGGATGAGTGCAAGTGTAGTGCCTAGGTTATTGGATGAGTGCAATTGCAGTGCCTGTATCATTGTATGGGTTCAAATGCAGTGCCTGGGTGAATGGATAAGTGCAAGTGTAGTGCCTGGATGAATGAACGAGTGCAAGTGCACTGCCTGGGCGATTGGATGAGTGCAACTGCAATGCTAGGTGAATGGATGAGTGCAATTGCAGTGCCTGAGTGAATTGATAAGTGCATGTGCAGAGCCTGGATCATTGGATGAGTGCAAGTACAGTGCCTGGATGATTGCATGACTGCATAGGTAATGCCCGAGTGCTTGTATGAGTTTACATGCACCGCCTGAATGATTCCATTAGTACAAGTGCAGTGCCTGGATGAATGGATAAGTGCAAGTGCAGTGCCTTGGTGAATGAATGATTGCAAGTGCAGTGCCTGGGCGAAAGAATGAGTACAAGTGCTGTGCCTGTCTGATTCATCACTGCATGGGTAGTGCCTGAGTGATTGTATGAGTGCAAGTATACTGCCTGGATGATTGCAAGACTACAAGTGCAGTGCCTGGATAACTGGTTGAGTGCAAGTGCAGTGCCTGGATAAATGGATAAGTGTAAGTGTACTGCCTGGATGATTGCAAGACTACAAGTGCAGTGCCTGGATAACTGGTTGAGTGCAAGTGCAGTGCCTGGATAAATGGATAAGTGTAAGTGTACTGCCTCAGTGAATGGATGAGTTTAAGTGTAGTGCCTGAGTGAATGGATGAGTGCAAATGCAGTGCTGCGTGAATGAATGAGTACAAGTGCAGTGCTTGGATGATTGCATGATTGCATGGGTACTTCCTGAGTGAATGGATGACTCCATGAGTAATACCTGGGTGACTGGATGAGTGCAAGTGTGGTACCTGGGTGAATGGATAAGTGCAAGTGCAGTGCCTGGAGGAATAAAAGAGTGAAAGTATAGTGCCTACGTGATTCCATAACTGCACTAGTGGTGCCTGAGTGAAGACATGACTCCATGGGTACCAGCCTGGTGATTGGATGAGTGCTGAGTAGTGGCTGGGAGATTGAATGAATGCAGGTGCAGTATACCTGAGTGATTGGATGACTGCCTAGGTAGTGGCTGGGTGATTGGAAGAGTGGAACTGTAGTGCCTGGGAGATGGGATGAGTATATGAGTAGTGACTCGATGACTCCATCACTAGATTAGTGATTTGACACACGTAATATATAGCAATCTCCAACCACTGTGAAAAAATGTAAACAGAGAAAAATGTATTAGAATTTCATTTTGAACATTAGGCAACCAAAACAACACACAATATTTTTTCTCCAAAACTTTAATTCAACATAGACAAATGTTTTACTGTTTTTTTACTATTTTCAGCTTCATACCTCTTCACTTTCAACAGTGTTCTGTATGAAGCATCACCATCAAACAGTGGGGAAAAAACAATCAATGGATTGAAACAAAAAAAACTAATTATATCTGGTACAAAATGCCAACAATTATGAAGCAGTCTTCATTTTCGGATATCCTTTGTAAACATCATCCATGTTAGGCCAAAAGATGTCTAAAATGTTCTTGGTCCATGTACAAAAAATATAACACACAGTACTAGACACAAGTTGCTGTAGCAGAAACAAAAGGGGAATTTCTTTAGCGGTGAAGAGACTTTTCAGGTGACACTTAAGGCTACTGGTATTATAGTACCTCCATTTAGTTTTTATCTGTAGTAACACAATGTAGTCCTCAAATGTTTTATAAATTATTTCCTGCAGTTAAAAGAGTCTTTCATTTCTAACAGCTTGTTGTAGACAATACCCCTAATAGGCCGAATAACGTTTCAGAAACACATAATCCATATATATTTCAACACAATACCACATTTTCTTATCCCAAATTCTCCTTAGAACTTCGTTTTTGAAATAGCAGATATGAGTTTGGTAACATTTTAGATTAATTTGAATGTCACTCCTATGTCATTGAACTCTGCCCATCCTGTTTGAAATCTAAATATATTGTGTAGTGTCCAGGGGGTATATTAACTCCTTCATGAAATACGATTGTTATAGTTGTGAAAGTTCTTTTCGAAATGGAAATTTGTCTAGCTACAAGGGGGCATATTCTCAAGGACTTATCGCTGATTTATCGGCACTTTAGCACCGCAAAAGTGG
>CAWUFW010028207.1:0-22901 GCA_963921515.1 Calotriton arnoldi | reverse complement strand
AAGAGATGTTGCCTGCAAGTGCATCAAAAGTGCTAGTTCCAAAAAGAAGGGCTATTCAGCAGTGTTAGGAGCCAGTGGCAGGAGTGCAGCTGTCTTCAATAGGTGGCTCCCTTCAGAACACCTAGCTTCAGCAGAGGACGGGTCCTCCAGTCACAACAGGGCCTCTCTCCTCCTGGACTGGAATAGTCATCAATTCAGTTGGTTGGTCCTCCCTGTGTCGAGGTGGCAATGCAATCCGTTTCTGGTCGCAGGTCCAGGGAAGGCATCTGAACTGCTCCAAGGTGCTTTAGTATAGCAGCAGTGGCTTAGTGTGACTGCGTGCCTCACCAGCCACCCAATCACTTGGTCACACAGTGGAAATGGCAGCAGACTCCGTCCTGGTGGCCTAGTCCACACGGACACACATTGGGCAAGTGCCACAGGACTAGCCACAATACAAGTCAGTTTTGCCAGGATTTAGCAATTTTCTTTTCTTCAGTGGCACAAGTTGCTTGGGCTCACTTTGGGGCAAGTGCCACAGCTGCAACTCCACTCAGGTCCACTCTGGAAGTGCTGCAAACCCTCCACTTTGGCGATAGTGACTAGCTTTGAGCTTGGAGCACAACCCTCGTGTCCATGAGTCTCTCTGTCAGATGGACCCACAGCACTGGGGTGAGCTGCTCTTGCCCAAGCCAGTAGTCAGCAACTTCTGCAGTGTTGGCTCACCCCTTCCCTCTTCGTCCAGGCAGGAGCCTTCAGGCCTTCCACGACAAGGAACAGCTCTTCTTCCAGGTCATACTCTGGGTGATGTCCCCTCACCTAAGGGAAGCTGCCGGTTAGGCATACACCAACCCTTGTTGTTCAGTAGCCCTCTGGGTACTCTGCAGAGCACCCTGTATTTATTCAATGAGAACTGGGAGCTTGAATAAGTGAGTCGATATTTCCAATTCATATACAGGTACAGCAGACATGGGATGTGTATTCTCTGGGTGCACTTTCAGAACTGGTTTGAGTCGGTTCTTCTTTGGAGTATCCTTCTCGGGCTGTCTTCCAGACTTTCTCTTTGTTTACAGTGTTGCTCCTCACAGCATGACCATCTCCGAGTTGGAGTACCTCACAGAGGTGTGAGCATTATGCATCTTGCTATCACTGCCATTCCTAATACTGATCAGAAAGAGAGGTAAAACACTGGCCCTTTCAAAAGGACCCTTCACACTGTGATAACAGGAACTACAGCCCCACCCTTCATCCCTACTTTCCTTCAAATGAAAGTCTTTAGGGATACTAATCAACAGCTCTCTGCAGTCATAGCACCTTGTTGAATTTCTAAGGGGAGCTTGTCTGCTCTTAATCCACTTGTTAGAAATGGGGGTCTCTAGTTGGCAGAGGTAGGTACCTTTGACCAAATAGGGACCCTTGCTTCTAGTCAGGGTAAGGGGGAAACACACTCTAGATAACCTCTGCTCACCCCCTTGGTAGCTTGGCACGAGCAGACAGGCTTATCCCAAAGGCAATGTGTAAAATATTTGTACCAACACTCACAGTAACACAGTGATAACACCCCAAATGGACACCACACAGGTTTAGAAAAATAAAGTATCTTTATCTAGATTTCACAAGACCAAAACGACAAAAATCCAACATCACCACTAAAGATCCAGAAAAATTTCTTTGAGAAGTTTGTTACAAATATAACCTGGTGGGGACTGTATTTCTGCCGGCGAAAAGCACTAGGGTAAAACAGTCCTTGAGTTGACGTAGGTTATTTGCATAGATCGTGATGTTTATAAGCACCTGTCACTTGGCACCGGCGTGCGATGTCCCTGCGGGTCTGAAAAACCGCTTCCACAACAGGAATGCTGACTCCGTCGTCAGCTACTACGAATGTATGACCCCGAATGCTTGAAATAACCAGATTCAGGAGAAGGGGCCCCGGTTCCGCAATTCCCCTCTGTGCCGGGCTGGGCCGTTAGAGATGCTCCAAACAGCTCCCCGCAGCACCCCACATGGCGGCTCAGAGTGCAAATCTGAGTATTTACCTGGGGAGACGAAGCAGGTATCGGCTCAGCTCCTTCGGTTCCCGGACCGCTGATCTTGGATGACGCTGCACTGGGGGAGCGGAGCAGCTCCTTCCGGGCTCGAGTGTGTTCTCGCTCCTTGGCTCGAGGCAGGCGTCCTGCTGGGCGGCTCCGACGTCAGCGGCCGAGCGTCTCAGCGGAATCCCGGTTACCCGGCAACACTCCGCCTCTGATTTTGTCACAGCACGGTTTCCTGACGATGATAATTCTCCGAGGCTGTCGACTCGGGCCAGCAGTGGTGACGGGCACGAAGCGCTGCAAGTTATCCCGACTTTCGGATATTACTGCAGCTCCACGAAGGTCACAGTGCGGGCCGGCCGGTGTGCAGACACACGCACACAGCATTGATGTTGGGAACAGTCACGGCCTCGGGATATCACAGCAGACTTTACGACGGTCTCAGTTGCAAGAAGAGCACACGCACACAGCGTTGCTGAGACGATGGGGGACACTTTGGTGACCCTGAGTTTCCACAACAGGAGGCCAGCTCGCTCAGGCCCTTGGAGACTTTTCTCTTCAGTTACAGATGGACACAGCACACAGCAAAGTCCTTCTTCAAGCAGGAGGGGGAACACAGCACACAGCAAAGTCCCTTTGTCTTCTCCTCAGCAGAAACAGCAAACTGCAGGCCAACCCCAGACACACAGCAAGGGCAGTACTTCTCCTCAGTCTCTTCAGCTGTCCTCTTTGGCAAAAGGTTCCTCTTGATCATGAAGTAGTCTGAAGTACAGGGGTTTCAGCTCTAATATTTATACTTTTAAGTTAAAACCAAATTTTCCCTTTGGGACTCCTATGGCACACTTAATCTTTCATACTCCAATCATACCAATGAATATCTAGTATTCCACCTGTACCCCAAGTGAACATATAAACAAATTAAAGCTCTATTCAGAGTGTGTAAGCACTTTTGTGCATATTTAATAGATCATCTTGTGCATAGATAAAAATACTTTTTTTAATTACAAATACATATCATCATAAAACATAATACAATAAAAACAGTTAAAAACTCCTTGATTGTCAAATAAATCCCAAGTCATCAACAAACAACCTCCCTGGACAGGAAACTACAAGAGACAATCAAATTTGTCTTAACACTGTTAATTTAAAGCTATTGTCGACAGCGCACAGCAGGAGGAAAAACTTCCCTGTCTTTTTTGTGGTTGCTGACTCTCTTCAAATTTAACAAGATTATTCTGTGTCGACGCGTTCCGGTAAAGCTGTATTAATAAAGCCACCTTCTTCAGGACTATTAATTTTCTTCCCTTATCCACATTACTCTCTGATATAATTATAAAGCACCTAATATAAAAAATAAAATAAGAAAATGAACCAATCCTAATAATCTTAATAACATTTCTTTTTGAAAATATATATACATTTTCATGACTCATATGTATCACCTTATTCTTGCCCCCCAACCTTAATTGTAATAACAGTCATTATTCGTAAAAACATCTTTATATTCTTAGCAAAGTATATATATTGTTTCCCAGTTTAAATAATTTCACAGGCCATTCTATGTATGATCTTATAAATATACACCCACATCATAAAGAGAGCTTTTATAAAGAAAGAACCCATATGTTTACTGTAAACTTTATCTTGGACTAGATTATTCTGCCTCACCAACTGTCCATTCATACATCACCAAGCAACTAACCATACTCGGCTCCACTCACCGGTGCAACAGCACTCGGGAAGGTGTGGTTCCAATGTAATTTTGAAGATGCACACTTCAGTAAATTGATATGGTCCCAGACACTATATATACAAATAAACAATCAATATGAGAAATTATTTAATGGACTATTCCATTGTTAATAATGATTATCACTGTTTATATTTATACCCCAAAATGTCTTTGTTCTCTTTGTGTAAGGGGTCCTGAACCCAGTCCAAACTAGTTCTGGGTGCACTCTGCCAGTGCACAACTTCTTCCTTTGTCAGTGTGGGCCAGGGTCTTCAGACACACCGCAGGAGGTGGAGCCAGTCTTTTGTGGAAGGCAGGCACAGCCCTAGTCAGGTACAGGTGCTACTCCTCCCACCACTACAAATGCAGATTTGCATATTCAGCCCGGACTGACTCACCCAGACTCCTGGAGCCACCCCAGCCCCTGTCACTCTAAAGCCAGACAGACAATCCACAAACAGGCAGAGGCACACAGGAAGGTTGGACAAGAAAACAGCTACTTTCTAAAAGTGCTATTTTCAAACACAGAATTTAAAAACCATCCATCCTAAAAGATGTGTTATTAAATTCTGAGTTCAAGGATACAAGACTCCAATTTTCCATCTTACTCCTATGGGAAGATATGCTTGTAAAAATGTTTACAGGGCATTCCCCATTCTGTCCTATGGGCAAGCAAGCCTTTCAATAGTGAAAAACGAAATTGGCAATATTTCACTATCAGGACATGTTACACACACCAGTACATGTCCTACCTTTCCCATACACTGCACCCTGCCCAGGGGGGTACCTTAAGCCTACCATAGGGGTGTCCTATGTGTAAGAAAAGGGAAGGGTAAGGCCTGGCAAGTGGGTACACTGGCCAGGTCAAAATGGCAGTTAACAAACTGCACGCAGGCACTGCGGTGGCAGGCCTGAGACAACTTTTCAGGGCTACTCATGTGGGTGGCACAATCAGTGCTGCAAGCCCACTAGTAGCATTTGATATACCAGCCCTGGCACACTTAGTGCACTTTACTAGGGTCCTACCAGTAAATCAAATATACCAATCATGGATAACCAATCACAATAACAATTTACACAGAGAGAATATGCACTTTAGCACTAATCAGCAGTGGTGAAGTGCCCAGAGTCCTAAAGCCAACAACCACAGGTCAGGAAAAAGTAGGAGGAAGAAGCAAAAAGTTTGGGGATAACCCTGCAAAAAGGGCCATTTCCAACACAACCCCCTTCCAGCCTAAAGCCAGGGTAGACCAATCGATACCTCAATGGGATTCCCTGCTTGGGGCGATAGAACACGGAACCTGGCCCGAACAGCAGGGGTCTATTCTTGTTCTACCCCTCCCTGAACCCAGTTGGATCCCTCTATCTATACTCTCAGGGCCCACCAGGCTAACCAATGGGGGACCCTTCTCCTCACCTGGGGACCCCATCTGTGCAGCGCCTAAGCTTACTTTGCTCACAGATGTATCCCAACAGGTAGACAGTACCCATATGGCCAACACAGTGGCGTGGCCCGGTTCACCTCCAGGGTGTGACTCCTGCCCCCCTCCCAGGGGCCACTCTGTCCACCAGGACAGCCAGCCACAGTGGCCACTGACAGCTGTCAGTGATGAGAGCCAGGCCTCATGCCTGTCAGGCCTCTCTAACCTCTGTGGCGTCAGAAAGTGGGGGCAGTAGCCCCAGGTGCCTGGCACCTTTTCTCCACTTTCCCTCCTGCCAAGTCAGGTATGGCATCCTGACACTGGCCCACCAGCCCAGGTTCCGCACCCTCAGGCTGACCAGAGGTCACGGGTGAGGCTCTCCTCCCCCTACCTCTCCTTCTGGGGTCCCGCACTCTCCTCTCAGGAGAGGCACCCTCAGAACACAACTCTCCCACCAGCTCAGGACCTCTCTCCTGCAACTGGTCTCCCAACCTAGGATCTAAACCCTCAGGTTGAACCGGGGTCAGAGGCGAGGACTCCCTCCCTCTCCACCCCCTTTCAGAGTTCTACACCCTCCCACCTGGAGAGGTACCCCTAGAAGACAAAACGGTAGGGACACTGATTACAGATGTCCTTCCCTCCAGGTCAGGCAGACCCTGAACCTGGCCTCCCAACCCAGGGACTAAACCCTGTGGTTGAACACTTGCCTGGCACACCAGGACTTCCGGGGGTGCACACAACTTCCCCCTGAGGGTAACACATACCTCATGCGTTGCGTGACAGTCTGCCTGACACTGATCTCCCGACCCCTGTCCATCTGACAGTGCGTGAAGACCCCCCATGACAGAAGTGGTGTCACCATGATCACTCCTAGGAGACTCAGCCCTTATGGCTGGCCCCTGACCCACTGGTTCTTCCACTGGGGACTCTCTCCCCCTCTCACCCCTCCATCTGCACTTCTGCACCCTCCATTTAGGAGCGGCACCGCCAAACACCAGAACCATTGGAGCTCCGTTTACAGATGCTCCAGGTTCTCCTGACACTAGGAGATTCCCCTCAAATGGCCTACTAGTACAGCCTAGGCTCCCCACCTGGTGTTCCCTTAGGGAACCCTCCACGTCCTGAGACTGGGTTTCGGGTACCTTGGGACACAGCCCACTCCCACTCCTTCTCATCTGAGACAGGACCTGGGACCCTACACCCCTCCCACTACACTGGAACCTATCTGGGCTACTCTGAACCTCTCCCACCACTCTGGGCGGGAAGATACCTGAGCCACTCCTCTTAGGGTCACTCCCAAAAGCTTCTTCAGACCCTCTGGAATCCACCAAAAGGTCTGCCTCCAGCGCAAGCTCCCTGGAATCAGAGAACTCACACTCCGCTGGGCGTTGGCATAGCTCTGGAAAACAGGGACTTAAAATATGCTCTCCAACAAATGAATCACACAGCCCCCCACAGTTGTTAACCAAGCTACCCTTTGCCTCACCATCCAGTGCCTCACACAAGTACCCCACACCACTCTCCTGAGATTGGCAAGACAGTGTCTGACTGTCTCTGTCACTCAACCCACACTCTTCTGGGCGGTCTCCACACTCACACACCAGGACTTCTACCATGGGCAACCCCTCTCCCTGCTCCTCTCATCTAGAGTCAGTAGAGTGTCCCTCCCACCACTAGGAATATGATCCCCTGTGTCAGTTCCCCAATCTACTTCAGGGACACTGCACACCACTGGAGCTACCGCATAAACCTGAACCCCCTGGTGTATGTTAACCCCCTCCCTCAAGTCAGGCGCCACATCCCTGGGTGTGTGTACCTCTCCCTCAGCACTAGATAACACCATTTTGCTGCCACCATCTGAGCTGGACTCCACCTCCAACCCAGCCAAGCTCACTTCCTGAGCTACACACATTTCCTTTTCAGCTGAGACACTCATGGCCTCAAGCCTCTCGAGCTCCTTATCGAGCTCTCTCATTCTCAGCTCATATGCCAAGATCACTTTCTTTTCTTCCAAGGCAAAGAATTTCCTCCTCTCCTCTGCCCTCCTTTCACTCTCAATAAGCAACTTCTTTTCCTCCGCCTGAGCCTTGAGTTTCAAAACTTCCAGCTCATGCTCTCTGACCCTTTGATTCTCCTGCAGCTCTTCTGGGGAAAAGCTCCTACCGGAATGGTTGCTGCCAGCCCTGGAGGCTGGTCTGCCCACAGGCAGATCCTGTGATATGAAACCATCCCCTTGCGCATCCTCATCCACATTTGCATCACCTGTCTCCTCAGCCTCTTTGACCTCCCACCAGGCAATTAAGGCCTTCTGCAGCTCCTCCTTCTTAGAGCTGCTCCTCGTGGGACATCCAACATTTTTGCAAAATTGTTTCAGTTGATCTACTTTGTAGGTAAGCAATGCCTCAATATCAAATTCCAATTCTGCAACCTCACTTGCTGGTTTACTCTTCTGAGACATGATGCGTGGATGCTCTAAGGGTCACTCAAAAATAGAACCAAAAACAAAGCACAGTATGTGGCTGCGTAGTGGTCTGCGCTAAACTAGTGATGTACACCAATCACTGTGGGTCAAGTACAAATACAAGTTCAAATCCTCACCGCTGACCACCAATGTTAGAAATGGGGGTCTCTAGTTGGCAGAGGTAGGTACCTTTGACCAAATAGGGACCCTTGCTTCTAGTCAGGGTAAGGGGGAAACACACTCTAGATAACCCCTGCTCACCCCCTTGGTAGCTTGGCACGAGCAGACAGGCTTATCCCAAACGCAATGTGTAAAGTATTTGTACCAACACTCACAGTAACACAGTGATAACACCACAAATGGACACCACACAGGTTTAGAAAAATAAAGTATCTTTATCTAGATTTCACAAGACCAAAACGACAAAAATCCAACATCACCACTAAAGATCCAGAAAAATGTCTTTGAGAAGTTTGTTATAAAAATACCCTGGCGGGGACTGTATTTCTGCCGGCGAAAAGCACGAGGGTAAAACAGTCCTTGAGTTGACGTAGGTTATTTGCATAGATCGTGATGTTTATAAGCACCTGTCACTTGGCACCGGCGTGCGATGCCCCTGCGGTTCTGAAAAACCGCTTCCACAACAGGAATGCTGACTCCGACGTCAGCTACTACGAATGTATGCCCCCGAATGCTTGAAATAACCAGATTCAGGAGAAGGGGCCCCGGTTCCGCAATTCCCCTCTGTGCCGGGCTGGGCCGTTAGAGATGCTCCGAACAGCTCCCCGCAGCACCCCACATGGCGGCTCAGAGTGGAAATCTGAGTATTTACCTGGGGAGACGAAGCAGGTATCGGCTCAGCTCCTTCGGTTCCCGGACCGCTGATCTTGGATGACGCTGCACTGGGGGAGCGGAGCAGTTCCTTCCGGGCTCGAGTGCGTTCTCGCTCCTTGGCTCGAGGTAGGCGTCCTGCTGAGCGGCTCTGACGTCAGCGGCCGTGCGTCTCAGCGGAATCCCGGTTACCCGGCAACACTCCGCCTCTGATTTTGTCACAGCACAGCTTCCTGGCGATGATAATTCTCCGAGGCTGTCGACTCGGGCCAGCGGTGGTGACGGGCACGAAGCGCTGCAAGTTATCCCGACTTTCGGATATTATTGCAGCTCCACGAAGGTCACAGTGCGGGCCGGCCGGTGTGCAGACACATGCACACAGCATTGATGTTGGGAACAGTCACGGCCTCGGGATATCACAGCAGACTTTACGACGGTCTCAGTTGCAAGAAGAGCACACGCACACAGCGTTGCTGAGACGATGGGGGACACTTTGGTGACCCTGAGTTTCCACAACAGGAGGCCAGCTCGCTCAGGCCCTTGGAGACTTTTCTCTTCAGTTACAGATGGACACAGCACACAGCAAAGTCCTTCTTCAAGCAGGAGGGGGAACACAGCACACAGCAAAGTCCCTTTGTCTTCTCCTCAGCAGAAACAGCAAACTGCAGGCCAACCACAGCAAGGGCAGTACTTCTCCTCAGTCTCTTCAGCTGTCCTCTTTGGCAAAAGGTTCCTCTTGATCATGAAGTAGTCTGAAGTACAGGGGTTTCAGCTCTAATATTTATACTTTTAAGTTAAAACCAAATTTTCCCTTTGGGACTCCTATGGCACACTTAATCTTTCATACTCCAATCATACCAATGAATATCTAGTATTCCACCTGTCCCCCAAGTGAACATATAAACAAATGAAAGCTCTATTCAGAGTGTGTAAGCACTTTTGTGCATATTTAATAGATCATCTTGTGCATAGATAAAAATACTTTTTTTAATTACAAATACATATCATCATAAAACATAATACAATAGCAAAAGGTTCCTCTTGATCACGAAGTAGTCTGAAGTACAGGGGTTTCAGCTCTAATATTTATACCCAAAAATGTCTTTGTTCTCTTTGTGTAAGGGGTCCTGAACCCAGTCCAGACCAGTTCTGGGTGCACTCTGCCCGTGACAACTTCTTCCTTTGTCAGTGTTGGCCAGGGTCGTCAGACACACCGTAGGAGGTGGAGCCAGTCTTTTGTGGAAGGCAGGCACAGCCCTAGTCAGGTGTTTTGAAAAACTTTAGCACCAGGCACAGTGCTGATTTACTCTAGGAAGACCTATAAACTCTAGACTCACAAAAACATAATATACATATGACAACTGACATAAAAAAATATATTTTATTATTATTGATCTTCTTTTTGTTTGTTTTTTAAAGATTAAAAAATATATATATTGATTTACACATACAATTTATACATAAGAACCTTCAATGCATGGACCAATATACATTCCAATAGATATTGTACAAATTAGAACCACATGTCGATGCAAATTACGATATAACCTGAGTAATATGATTAAAACATATATAGAGACACTGGTAATATTCGTTGAATACCAACGCGTTTCGGCAAAGCCTTCTTCAGGATTTTCATACCAGTGGTTACTAAAATAAGGAAGTATAAACAAAATTGTGAGCTAGAGTTTAAACGCACTCTCATTAAATTATTCCATATATACGTCCATTAAAATATTGATAAATCACATTATAGCTTAAGTCTGAGACAACTGAACCTGAATATTGCTGTAAGAAACAATTACAGTATGACACAATTACTTATGACACCAGTGTAGTACTACTATTCAACCAACCAATTACAAAGTGACACAAAAATAACATAAAATTAAAAATAAAATAAAACATGCAACTATCTCATCATGTGTGTTCCTAAGCTATTATACCTAAACTGCTTCCATTGTTGGCTATATTTGGAAGAAGCTTTACTTATAAGGCAAAACAATAACCATATAATTTACATCCGATTAATCCATAGATAGTATTAACTAGAGCCAACCCTCATCCTTAGGGGTTGGGAACTCTAATTGGCAACCCTGTGTAGCACTAAATCAAGAAATGAAGATAAACATGAACACCCATAGATTCTTAAACAGTGTTCTAAGTCTTTAATATAGGAACTACTAGAATTTTCACTATACCTATACGAAATGATCTAATAAATACCTTCATAGATGAAAGTGACTATACGGATCACTAAAATGGTTCTTGAACCGTAGGGGTAAGCATGAAAGGCTTGTACTGCCTGAAAATAACAAAGTAAAAAATGAAAAAATTATTACTAATATAATTACAAGCCAATCACTATATATATTAGAATGTATTACGACTCTAAACTAATGTTACTTACCTATTCTCTTATAATATCTCCCTTCGACTAGCCCTTGACTGTATCCTGCTAATTTGTTTCGGTCGGAGGCTTAATTAATATATTTATATTCTGGAAGAACAAAATAATCACAATTAGCTAACTAATGTCCAATGAAACTTGAAATTTATTTAATTACACTCTGCATGTGGACTCCAAAATACTAACCTTCAAATCTGTGACGAATGTCACCAATGGCGTATTCCTATGTGCATGGACTCCCAGTAAGGTAGTATGATTTTAGTGTAGTTCTAAGACCCTACATGTAAAGCGGAAATGGTAGATTAAGAAATTGTCCCCAAAACAAAGCCAAAAATGCTATTCATAAGCCATGCTCCTAATACGATAAGATATTACATGAAATGAACCTGCTAACAGAACGTCAATTATCGTAATAGGCATTAACCCCACACAATTAAATAGTTCTAATAATGATATTTTGTTAGGTTCTTATATGGCAACTTATACCCTGAATCTAACTAAAAGGGTAGGTCAAAATACATTGAAATGTAAATAACAAAAATAAATAGAAGACGCTACAGCTAAGTGCTCATATGTAGAGCTATTGCACATCACCCCAAATTATTCCGACCATATATTGACCCAAAATTTAATCAGTATATGGCGTATCAAAACTGCCATATGTTAATGGATTTGATGATGATATCCAACGGGGCAAGGCACTGTCTATAGCGTAGTGGACATACAGTATCATTTTATAACCAAAATACGCTTAACGGGTCTACCAATATGGCCTTCCATCTTATTTATGCAACGCAATTGATGTCTGCGTATATATAGCGCTCCTAATCTGCCAAATAATCGCTGATGAATAACATTACGCTCAATATTCGCTATTAAATAATATTGAGCTGGATATTCCAATACCAAAGTGGTACGGCAAAGATTTATATAACTTACCAATACACCAGTATAGAACGCTCCTGCCTCCGACCAGCTATTCGACAAAGGAAGCGTAAGGGCTGATTTCCGGTTTAAATTCACTCCCGTAACTCTCGTCAGTGACGGAATGACGTCATTAATATGCGCTCGCTAATGCTGAGACATATGATGTTAACCAATTCGCCATGATGGAGTTGCTAATACCCGAAAATCTTCGAATTAAAGATAGTAGAAAAGGTAATTACCATATATATACTAACCGGTGAATGTAACCAAAAACTGATATGCTCAATTTCTCTGGGGACACAGCCCATTCACAACTGATGTTTTACAAAAACATCTTACTCAACCTATATATTGTACCACGTGAATCGTGGGTTGAAGCAATTAACCCCCTATGCAGATCTGGGCCTCGATAGATATTACGATAAAAATAAAACTAAGGTCCTACATTATGTTAATAGCAAACTTGATTAAATTGAGAGAAAAGGTCATTGAAACGAGTCTAATAAAAGGATTGAGGATTGGCTCTAGTTAATACTATCTATGGATTCATCGGATGTAAATTATATGGTTATTGTTTTGCCTTATAAGTAAAGCTTCTTCCAAATATAGCCAACAATGGAAGCAGTTTAGGTATAATAGCTTAGGAACACACATGATGAGATAGTTGCATGTTTTATTTTATTTTTAATTTTATGTTATTTTTGTGTCACTTTGTAATTGGTTGGTTGAATAGTAGTACTACACTGGTGTCATAAGTAATTGTGTCATACTGTAATTGTTTCTTACAGCAATATTCAGGTTCAGTTGTCTCAGACTTAAGCTATAATGTGATTTATCGATATTTTAATGGACGTATATATGGAATAATTTAATGAGAGTGCGTTTAAACTCTAGCTCACAATTTTGTTTATACTTCCTTATTTTAGTAACCACTGGTATGAAAATCCTGAAGAAGGCTTTGCCGAAACGCGTTGGTATTCAACGAATATTACCAGTGTCTCTATATATGTTTTAATCATATTACTCAGGTTATATCGTAATTTGCATCGACATGTGGTTCTAATTTGTACAATATCTATTGGAATGTATATTGGTCCATGCATTGAAGGTTCTTATGTATAAATTGTATGTGTAAATCAATATATATATTTTTTAATCTTTAAAAAACAAACAAAAAGAAGATCAATAATAATAAAATATATTTTTTTATGTCAGTTGTCATATGTATATTATGTTTTTGTGAGTCTAGAGTTTATAGGTCTTCCTAGAGTAAATCAGCACTGTGCCCGGTGCTAAAGTTTTTCAAAACAGTTGAATTCCCTGTTAGGGTTTATCCTTTTTTCAGGGGCCCCATACGTTTTCCAGAGTACAGCCCTAGTCAGGTACAGGTGCTACTCCTCCCACCACTTCAAATGCAGATTGGCCTATTCAGCCCAGGGCTGACTCACCCAGACTCCTGGAGCCACCCCAGCCCCTGTCACTCCAAAGCCAGACAGTCAATCCACAAACAGGCAGAGGCACACAGGAAGGTTGGACAAGAAAACAGCTACTTTCTAAAAGTGCTATTTTCAAACACAGAATTTAAAAACCATCCTTCCTAAAAGATGTGTTATTAAATTCTGAGTTCAGGGATACCAGACTCCAATTTTCTATCTTACTCCTATGGGAAGATATGCTTGTAAAAATGTTTACAGGGTATTCCCCATTCTGTCCTATGGGCAAGATAGCCTTTCAATAGTGAAAATCAAAATTGGCAATATTTCACTATCAGGACATGTTACACACACCAGTACATGTCCTACCTTTCCCGTACACTGCACTCTGCTCAGGGGGGTACATTGGGCCTACCATAGGGGTGTCCTATGTGTAAGAAAAGGGAAGGGTAAGGCCTGGCAAGTGGGTACACTGGCCAGGTCAAAATGGCAGTTAACAAACTGCGCGCAGGCACTGCGGTGGCAGGCCTGAGACAACTTTTCAGGGCTACTCATGTGGGTGGCACAATCAGTGCTGCAAGCCCACTAGTAGCATTTGATTTTCCAGCCCTGGCACACTTAGTGCACTTTACTAGGGTCCTACCAGTAAATCAAATATACCAATCATGGATAACCAATCACAATAACAATTTACACAGAGAGCATATGCACTTTAGCACTGATCAGCAGTGGTGAAGTGCCCAGAGTCCTAAAGCCAACAACCACAGGTCAGGAAAAAGTAGGAGGAAGAAGCAAAAAGTTTGAGGATAACCCTGCAAAAAGGGCCATTTCCAACACCACTTCAGTATCTAGATCCCCTTCCTCCAGTCTCCGGAATGTCAACAATACATTTCCACTGTCTGAGAAATTAAGTTCCCCTCCATCTTGTGCACTTAAATAAAATGGAACCCACAGGCCTTCTTCACCGTGGTTCACTCAGACATAACCAATGCATGTAAAACATGCTTGTGGTATCAGCACAGTGAGCCAGGTTCACCTGTAGCAGCGGAACTTTACACAAGTGGGCTGGAAGGCCATCACTCCTATTAGACAGATAAAATTGTGTGGTCACTCTGGGATAACTAAAAACACAGTATGCTGCCACCACTGTGCTATACGGTGGAACCTGTGAGGGACAGTAGTCCTCTGTCACTATGGAGAGCATCTTGTTGCATCCCTTCAGGTGCAGGACTGGCTTGCATCAGGGGGTAGGTCTACACCTTCCTGCACATGCTATTTTAGTGTGAGGTTGGGGCCAAAATTCCAAAAAGTTGGATACCAAATAGCAGCCTACCATGCAGGAGACATTATCTTCCAAAAACTCTTTTAAGGATTCTATCCAGATATTCTGTACCATGTTATCATTCTGATGCACATATTTCAAGTGTGCCCCATCATGAACTAAAGTTCTAGAATCTCAGTTCAGGAAAATGCAGCCTCACCAACAGAGAAGGGCTGTTTCATCAGGTAGAGCATGAAGATATTACCTATTATGTGTGCGATGTAAGAGAAATCACAGGCTGTGAAAGTGTGTAGTTATGAAATGTATGGTGAACCATCATTTTTCAACTTGTACACGGAATCTTTCTTCACTTAATTTTCCCATCCTGTCTTATCCGTTTAAATTCCCATTTATAAGCCATAATTAGAAGGTGCGAGGTGGGAAAACTCTAAAGTAATGCCACCAGATCAGGAAAAAGACACCAGAGATTGAAAAATCCCATACAGCAATGTTACTTTTCAATACCCTAAGGCTTACGGGATCAGATGACTTCCACCATTTGCACATGCTCAGATCTCAGGCAGCAGCAGTGATAATAGATAATAGATTTAAAACAGTATAAATAGGCTTTCCTGTTTTCAGTTTCTCTTTTTGGTAAATTCTGGTGGGGTTTTTTCAGTGTTTTCAAGTGATTTCAATACCTTTAAAAAACAGTGGTAAACGATTTCCACATGGATAATATAGCATTCACAGCCTCTAGGACTGAAAACCATCAGCTAATTGACACAGTTGGGATGAATCTTTCCTTGATGCAAAAGCAAAAAAAGAGAAATATTTACGTTTTAGTTCCTGCGCATAACAAAACAGTACACCAGAATGGACTAGAAAGTCAATAGCATTCTTCATTAACTCTGAAGACTGTAAAGATGCTTTCAGCATAGCATCTAACAAGTGGCAAGGATCTCTTGCAGTGAAGCACTTCAGCTCAGGTATTGACTTTGACAGGTCATCACACACCTTTTTCATATACGTAGCTGAATCACTGCAAATACAAACAATATCACTCCAATATTTGAACTTGGAAATAACGTTTTGCAGCAGCGTTCCAAGTGGCACTGTGTTCCATGTTTTCCGAAAGTCTGGTGTCATGTTTTCACCACTATCCCAGATGCTTGGTGATAGTACTCTTTTCACATATACCTGTCACTACACCTTGCATTGAATGCTTAAAGCCTATGGTGTTTGGCAATTCACCTATTATCAATACTGACTCACTAGAAAAGGGGGCTGATGTATGAAGGGTTTTTACCCATTCTCTGTGGGTAAATGTGATGGCACATAGTTGGAAATATTCTTATGAAACCAGCCATTTTACCTATCAGTGAAAGAATCAAATGCAGCCAAAATATGATTTTTGTATATTTCCTGATTCTCTACAGTTTATAAAATAATTAAACTAGACCTAAAACATGCTTCTAAACCCTGCATCTTTAGATCAAAGACCACAAAACTGAAAAAGTAAAAGGAAGAAGAAACAATATTTTAGTGACATCCCTAAACAACAAAACTCAAGCAGAATAATGTTAGCCCAGTCTTTCTTGTTGCAACCTTGTATAACAAAGTTACATTGTATTGGCCCCTTCAGGAAGAAATAAAAATGACTCTTTAACTCTCATTTTCCTTTCTTTGAAAGCCATTTAGTTTGTGGTCGTGCAGGTGTTTTTTCAGTGTTTATATGTTTACACTGGTGAGGGCTATTTTCCTTTTGGTGGGGTTTTATCAGTTATTATAGGTTTAAACCTAAAACAGGACAGCCTAAGTATAAATAATCTAGGGCCCTTATGGTACTTATGAAATATCAAAAGTAGCAGTATGACCCCTTTGGCACCAAAATTAGCAATAAGCCTCCAAAACTCAGCATGAAGTATGCTTCAAATGCCATCTTTTTTTTTAACAACAAATTTTATTGGTTTTCAATGGTGCCAAAGGAGCAAAGCCAGCAAGCATTATACATGTTACAGGCAGATTGTAGAAATTCTCGGCACCCAATATTAACCCCAACGAGGGTCTGCAAAACATCAGACCAAAGCCCCCCACCCCCCACCCCCAACCCCGCACCACACACCCTGTAGTCATCATATAGTAATATTATGTAATCATGCTCCACGCACACGCACCACCCCATAGCATTAAACTGGAGAGTTGCTCACAACTAGTCTGTCAATCGGGTCTCGGGAAACCGGAGGCCCCAAGAGCCATAGGTCAATGCCCCTGTACGTGGCCCAGCCCCCCCATATTTTCCCATGCTTTTGCGGACATCCCTGTGCCTGAAACACCGCCACTTCAGCCAACAGGCATCTATCCATTGCTTTCTTCCAACTACCTATACTAGGTGGGGATGCCGCCTTCCAGTGTTGTGCAATGTCCCGCTTGGCAAGTGTAAGACCCAAGAATAGCAGGTGTCTTTTGTATCTGTTCCCCCCGATGTCCTCCGTGCCATGGAGGAGAATCAGTCGCGGCTCTGCAGGGATGTTCCACGCAAGGACCCGCCCCAAGCAAGACCTAATGCCAGACCAGAAATGTTGCAGCGCGCCACAGCTCCATCCCGTGTGTAAGAACGACCCCTCCGAGCCACAGCGAAGGCACATGGACGACTGGTTAGCCCCCCATCTTGTAGAGGCGTAAGCGTGTATAGTAGGCCCTGTGGAGGTACTTAAATTGGATCAACCGGTACCGGGTGGAGACAGCGGAGTACCGAGGGCTAGCCAATGCCTCAGCCCAGTCATCATCAGTCAGGGTGGGCACATCCGCCTCCCACACCGCCCGAGTCCGGTGAATAGTGGTCGTGGAGTGTGTAGTGATTGTTTGATATACTTGCCTAATTTTATGGGCCCCCAGATCCCCCATAAGCAACCGACCCTCGAGCGGGTGAAACTCAGGTAGAGTTGTGAGATCCCTGATTAGGGGAGACACGGTGTGACAGAGCTGCAGATATCTGTGAAATTGTGTTTTATGAAGCTGGAAGTCGTCCTGCAGCTTCTGGAACGACTTGAGCGTGGACCCCTGCATTATGTCACCCAACGTGGAGATCCCTATGTCATCCCACCGTCGGAACCCCACCAGGGATGAGACCGGCCGGAGATAAGAACCCTGCCAAAGAGGTGTTGCGCACGTCAGCTTACTCCACCAACCCATCTGGCGGACCACACGCCTCCATATCTGAACGACTGTCAGGCAGGCCGGGGGGAGCTCCACCAAGGGTGAGGAACTATAGAGGAGGTGGAGCAGGGGGGTATCTGCCATGAAGAGTCTCTCCACCGCATAAGCCGGGTCTGCCTGAGAGCCATACCACCAGTCGTTTCTCACTAGAAGGTGCGAAGCCCAATAGTATGCCTGAACGTCAGCCGCTGCAATCCCACCGCAGTACGTAGATTGAACACAAGTTGCTAGTGCCACCCGACCGCACCCCCCCCCCCAGAGGAACCTGTTCAGAAGAGCGTTGATTTGACGGAACCAAGACGGAGGGATAGGAAAGGGGTAGTTTTGCAGCCGATAAAGCAAACGCGGCAGAGACACCATTTTAAAAATGGCAGATCTGCCGTATAACGAGAGGGGCAGTTGAGACCATACCGTTGTCTCGTCCCGCACCGCGGGGAGCAACGGCGCGATGTTACGTGACCACGCCACTGTCCGGCACCACGCGATATACACCCCCAGGTACCGAAAGCCCTCTTCCGCAATAATCAACTGCAAGGCCCAAGCCTGAGACCGCTGATCCCTGGTGATAGGGAACAAAATGGACTTAGAGGGATTGGCATAGAGCCCAGAGGTCTCTCCAAAAAGTCGCAGAATCTGGAGCACCCTAGGCCCGGAGATCCAGGGATCCGACATAAAAAACAAGGCGTCGTCGGCATAAAGCGCGATCTTGTCGGAGCACTCCGGTGACCAAACTAGACCCCGAAGGACAGAGTCCAGGCGGACCCAGGCAGCCAGGGGCCCGATGGCCAGCGCGAACAGAAGCGGGGAGAGTGGGCACCCCTGCCGCGTGCCCCTACGAATGGGAAAGGGGGCCGAACAGTGACCGGCCACTCGGACCGATGCAGTGAGGTCGGTATATAATAACTGTACGTACGCCCTGAAGCGGGGGCCCAGATTTACTGCCTCCAAGAGCTTAAAAAGGTACTTCCAACTCAAAGAGTCGAACGCCTTGTCGATATCCGCGAGCAAGACAGCCGCGGGGCTCTCCAAACGGTGGGCCTCCGCCACGGCGTTGTGGGCTCGTCTGATAGACCGGTGGGGCATAAAGCCCGCTTGATCTGGATGTACCAGATCTTGTATGCACGTACGGAGTCGGTCCACCAGGACCTTCCCCAGCAGCTTAGACTCAAAATTCAACAGAGAAATGGGGCGGTACGAGCCCAACTCCTCCGGTGTGCGGCCCGGCTTAAGAAAGACTACGATCTCCGCATGCCTCCAGTCCGGGGGCAGGACGTGCCGCTCCGAGGCGTCGCGGAGCGCTCCCAATAGATGAGGTCCCAGAGTCTCCAGGTGAGGCCGCAGGAAATCGCACGGGAACCCATTCGGGCCGGGCGCACATCCCGGATGTATGTTGGAAAGAGCGGCCCGTAGCTCGTCCAAGGTGATGGGTTCCTCCAAGACGGCACGTTGCTCGTCAGAGAGGCGGCAAGGAGGAATATCCCCGAAGAAGGAGTCTATAAAGGGTTCTGCAATAACCTCCCGTTCCTCATATAACTCCGCATAAAAATCCGCAAAGGCCTGTACAACCGCCTCCGGGGAGGCGCACATGACCCCCGAGGGGGACCGCAAGAGGGGAACCTGCGTTGGGGCCGCCCTAGCCTGACAGAGCCTATGAAGCATCTGGCTAGACTTATCACCCCATTGATAGATCCTATGCTGAGTAGCCAGCCAGGCCTCTCTGGCAGCGTCTGTGTGAGGTTGGTGGAGCTGCTGTTGGACATGCAGGAGGTTCCGTCGGGAGGCAGGGTCGGAGCCCTCTACCACCAGGGACTGGAGCTCGGCATGCCTATTTTCCAGGTCGTGCACCTGGGCCAGGCGTTGCCGCTTCTCCCCGGTGCGATAACTGATATCCACCCCACGGATCGTGGGCTTGAACGCCTCCCATAGAGTGACCGGGGACTGGCAAGATCCGACATTGAAGCTAAGATAATCAGAAATTGCCAAGCTCAGCATCTCCCGATAGTCCGTGTCGCGAAGCAACCAGGGGGACATGCGCCATCTATATGGGGCCCTGTTAGTCTGCAGGCGCAGCTTAAGTTGAATCGGTGAATGGTCAGAGAGTCCCCGGGGCAGTATCGAGGTATGTGACACCCTATACAGGTAACTATGTGGGATGAACAAGTAATCGAGGCGGGAAAGAGTGGGGTGGACCGACGACGCGTAGGAAAACCCGACCTCAGAGGGATGAAAGGCCCGCCACGTGTCCACCCATCCCAAAGTGTGCGCCAGAACGTTTAGTTTAGACGTAGTGGGGGGTACATCAGGTTGTCGAGCTCTCCACCTATCCGAGGGACCCATAGTGTCGTTCCAATCGCCCCCTAGCACCATAAGGCCACCTGGAAGATCACCCCAGAGCTGTGTCAGTTTATCTACAAATGTCTGGCCTAGCGGCGGGGGGGCGTATATACTGCCTAATGTAATCTGTTCACCGGCAACGGTACCGGTAATCACAGTAAAGCGGCCACCAGGATCGAACCAGTGTCGTGTAACCTGGAGCGGCACTCTACGATGTACTAATATGGCCGTGCCACGCGCCCCTTGAGTGAAGCTGGAGTGATACACTATAGTGTATCCATATCGGGCCAGGCAAGGAGCTTTCGTGCCCAGAAGATGTGTCTCCTGGAGTAAAAGAACATCTGCCGCATAGTGCTTCACCTGCTGGAGCACGGCCCCCCATTTGACTTTATTTAACAGGCCTCGCACGTTCCAGGCGAAAATATTCAGTGTCCCTGGTGTAGAGCTACCCACCATGTGTGCCATTCCTAGGTGTCAGGACGAAGAGGGACAGCCAGTGTGCGCCCGGCAGAGCAATAGAGTGTGTGCATGGTGCGAAAACAAGAAACAAAACAATCAACGACAAAATAACTGTCCTCAACCCCCCCCACCCCCATACTTACAGGAACATGGAGTATCTGTCGCGGTGGAACCCCCCCAGGCCCTCAACAGGATGACCCAAGCGATTCCTCCAATGGATCCCCCCCTCCCAACTTCACCCAACATTACCCAAACGGATGGGGTGTGCCATGACCGTTCCCTCCAGGGCTAGTAGTATAGACCCCGACCCGTAACCCCCACATTTGCCAGTGAGACCACTGTTGAGTATCGTGACCTGCCCCAATAGTGAGCAGGAGGCAAAAATGACCAACATGCCCCGGTCTACCTCAGTCCCCTATGCCCGCCGGTTCCTGGGCGCGCCAGTTGGAGCGGGATCTGTTGCGTCATGATGTTGCGTCCCTGCCCTGGCGGCCACTCCGATGCGAGCCCTGAGAGGAGTCTGAGTCCAACGGGGGCGGAGAGTGCGGCTTGAGAACCCTGCACTCATCTGTCCACACAAAGACCTCCTCCGGAGTGTCGAAGAAGAAAGATTTAGCATTGTACATCACTTTCATCCGGGCCGGAAACAGCAGTGCATAGGATAAGTTTAGTTCACGCAGCCGTCTCTTGGCCGCCACAAAGGACTGGCATTGTTGCTGCACCAGCTTAGTATAATCGGGGAAAACCATGATGGGATGCGACTGATAAACCATTTTGTCTTTGTGTAGCCGGGCGTATCGGAGAATGGCATCGTGGTCCGCGTAGTTAAGGAGTCGGGCGATCACAGGTCTTGGGCGCTCCCCTGGCGGCGGCTTCTTGGTCAGAGCACGGTGGGCCCTCTCCACCACGAAACAGGGGGACATGTCCTCCGGGGGCAACAGCGCCTTGAACCACTCCGAGATGAACGAGTCCATGGATGTACCCTCGCAGCCCTCCGGGAAGCCCACCAAGCGTATATTGTTGCGGCGGGCCCGCCCTTCCACGTCCTCAACACGGACTGCCAGGTCAGCTTGTCAACCTTTTGCTGGAGCACGGAGACGGAGTCCTCCACAGTAGAAACCATGGTCTCTGCCTCAGTGATGCGGTCGACCGCTTTCCGCAAATCTTGGCGGAGAAAAGACACCTCCGACCCCACTGCGCCAATCTGGGCCTCAAGAGCAGTCCTTGATTGATTGATCGCCTCCAGCAGCGTCGCCGTGTCCGAGGACAGGCCCTCCGTGGATTCCCCCCCGGGAGGGTTTGTGGTGGTGTAGCGGTCCATTGTGTGCTGCTTGGGGGCCGACGCCCCCTGCCGATCCCTGCCCATGGCCGTCCGGTGCCCCTAGCTGGGGGAGCTCTCACCTGATCAGTCTCCCCAAGGGTCAGCGCCGAAGGCAGCAGCTCTGCACAGCATAGTCCCCACTCCAGGCTCAACCACAGGGGATCACCTTAGCATCCGCCGTGACCCGGCAACCGACGACTTGTGCCCACACCGGGTCCCGGCCGTGATGACACCTTAATGTACGGGGCAGGACACCAAAGCCACCTGGGCATCCACGGCGGCTCCGGGTGCAGGGAGGGGGACCAGGCACCAAGGGCAAAGCTGACCACTCGCCCACGCGGTGCACCAGACTCCCAGCGGGTCCTCCGTCTCCCGGTCAGGTCCACCTCACGGGGCAGTCACTCCAGGCACTGCCCGACACGGGCCACAGGCACGATGGGCCCCCGCTGGCTCACCAAAGGATGCTCGGCGGTCTCTCCTCCGCAGCACAGCGTTATCAGTCAGGGGGTGGCCACCCAGGAACCAGCGATGTCGGTATCCGGCCCACGGCGCCTCAGCAGGCCAGAAACCGCAGGCACGGGGCCGCAGCAAACACACGGCCACCAGCAGGGGGTCCCAAACAAGCCCCGCCGGGTCCGCAGCGCCGCTCAGGCCCTCCGGCGCTCGCAACGATGAAGATGGGGGAGGGGCACCTCAATGGCGTCGCGCCCTCTACCCCGGCTCTCCGCACCTCCGCTCAATCGATTCGGGCAGCGCCACAGCTCCACGGGACCAGGACAGCTCCGGAGCACTTCTGCCTCGCCGTCACTTCCCCCTCGGCTGAGGGGGAAACACCGCAGCAGCGGACTCAGCCGCTCAGCTCACCGTCGCGGGACAGGCCTCAGTCTACCGGGAGTCCGATCACGGTGTTCCCGGCCCTTCACCGCCGCCTAACTCTGCCGACAGCGGCGCGACGGGGACCGCAGCACGGGGCTCCCAGGAATCGTGGCTGGGGTCCAGGATGGTGCAGGATACTTACCCTTTGTGGGAGCGAACTGCGGAGCGCTAAAGAGACGCGTCCGCCATGTTCGGCTC
>CAWUFW010028206.1:0-22904 GCA_963921515.1 Calotriton arnoldi | reverse complement strand
GCCGATTCCGATCTCGGTCGGAGGCGCACCCAATACTATTCGGTCGGGAAAAAGCCATGCGAAAGCCAGTTTCCCGACCGATCCGTACAGTACACCGAACGAGCAAGTACGATGCGCACAACAGCAAAAATCCCGGCCGAGCCGTACTCACCCAAACCAGGTCCTGTTCTCCGACCGAGGCGAATCCGGAAACGCCGAATCGAGTCGCACGGAAGGGAAAATGCAGCCCCGTCCGGCCGGACAAGTACGATGCGCTTTCCGTACGCGCCGAACCCGTCGCTACGCACGGCACGTCAAAGCATCCGGGAGAGGCGCACATAAGCTCCGAATCGCGCCACAACACGATCCACGGCTACGAGACGAACACAGCACCGACGAGGACGACGCGAAGCGACGAGGACGAAGCCAAGCGACGAGGACGACGCGAAGCAACGAGAAGGACGAACGACACGAACCAACCATGAATCCCTTCGTCCCGATCATACCAATATTCTACATCTACTACCGGAACAGGCACGGACGCGTACGGCGCAGAAGGTAAGTCAGACACCAACCACAAAACACATACAACACGTACACGACACATCACACACATACACTGGGAATCTGAATATACTTACACCAGCAACAGCAGCACCATAGGGGCGGGATGCCCATCACCAATGCCACATATGCACACAGGGGCCTGAATGCGCGCCACCACCCCAACCCAGGGGGGCTGGATGCCAACCACCACAACCACCCTCAACCAGGGGGGCAGGATGCCTACCACTACTACCACCCTCACCCAGGGGGGCAGGATGCCCACCACTACTACCACCCTTAGCCAGGGGGGCTGGATGCCTACCACTACTACCACCCTCAACCAGGGGGGCAGGATGCCTACCACTACTACCACCCTCACCCAGGGGGGCAGGATGCCCACCACTACTACCACCCTCAGCCAGGGGGGCAGGATGCCTACCACTACTACCACCCTTAGCCAGGGGGGCTGGATGCCTACCACTACTACCACCCTCAACCAGGGGGGGCAGGATGCCTACCACTACTACCACCCTCACCCAGGGGGGGCAGGATGCCCACCACTACTACCACCCTTAGCCAGGGGGGCTGGATGCCCACCACTACCACCCTTAGCCAGGGGGGCTGGATGCCTACCACTACTACCACCCTCAACCAGGGGGGCAGGATGCCTACCACTACTACCACCCTCACCCAGGGGGGCAGGATGCCCACCACTACTACCACCCTTAGCCAGGGGGGCTGGATGCCTACCACCACCCTTAGCCAGGGGGGCTGGATGCCTACCACTACTACCACCCTCAACCAGGGGGGCAGGATGCCTACCACTACTACCACCCTCACCCAGGGGGGCAGGATGCCCACCACTACTACCACCCTCACCCAGGGGGGCAGGATGCCCACCACTACTACCACCCTTAGCCAGGGGGCAGGATGCCTACCACTACTACCACCCTCACCCAGGGGGGCAGGATGCCCACCACTACTACCACCCTTAGCCAGGGGGGCAGGATGCCTACCACTACTACCACCCTCACCCAGGGGGGCAGGATGCCCACCACTACTACCACCCTCAGCCAGGGGGGCTGGATGCCTACCACTACTACCACCCTCAACCAGGGGGGCAGGATGCCTACCACTACTACCACCCTTAGCCAGGGGGCAGGATGCCCACCACTACTACCACCCTTAGCCAGGGGGGCTGGATGCCTACCACCACCCTTAGCCAGGGGGGCTGGATGCCTACCACTACTACCACCCTCACCCAGGGGGGCAGGATGCCTACCACTACTACCACCCTCACCCAGGGGGGCAGGATGCCCACCACTACTACCACCCTTAGCCAGGGGGGCTGGATGCCTACCACTACTACCACCCTCAACCAGGGGGGCAGGATGCCTACCACTACTACCACCCTCACCCAGGGGGGGCAGGATGCCCACCACTACTACCACCCTTAGCCAGGGGGGCTGGATGCCTACCACCACCCTTAGCCAGGGGGGCTGGATGCCTACCACTACTACCACCCTCAACCAGGGGGGCAGGATGCCTACCACTACTACCACCCTCACCCAGGGGGGCAGGATGCCCACCACTACTACCACCCTTAGCCAGGGGGGCTGGATGCCTACCACCACCCTTAGCCAGGGGGGCTGGATGCCTACCACTACTACCACCCTCAACCAGGGGGGCAGGATGCCTACCACTACTACCACCCTCACCCAGGGGGGCAGGATGCCCACCACTACTACCACCCTTAGCCAGGGGGTGCCAGATGCCCACCACTACCACCCTTAGCCAGGGGGCAGGATGCCCACCACTACTACCACCCTTAGCCAGGGGGGCTGGATGCCTACCACCACCCTTAGCCAGGGGGGCTGGATGCCTACCACTACTACCACCCCCACTCATAGGATGGACAATGCATGACACAACAAGCACACCACAACCTAGGGAATGCAAGATTAAGACATCCCCCCACCACCATGACAAGCGTGTGAGCAGGCTGTGTCAAATGCCTACAACACCGAACATGACATTGAACATACAATGTGACCCCCTAGCACATGTGCCACACATATATGTGTGTGGCACCCACAATGCAAGCAGCCCATGACCATTGTGGCAATGGGGCCTAAACCCCCATCATCACAGTGACCAAAAGGCAAGTGTGGGGTCCATAGCTGAAGCACATTTTGACCATTGTGGCAATGGGGCCTAAACCCCCATCATCACAGTGACCAAAAGGTAAGTGTGGGGTCCATAGCTGAAGCACAGTTTGACCATTGTGGCAATGGGGTCTAAACCCCCATCATCACAGTGACCAAAAGGCAAGTGTGGGGTCCATAGCTGAAGCACATTTTGACCATTGTGGCAATGGGGTCTACACCCTCATCATCACAGTGACCAAAAGGTAATTGTTGACAAAGAAAGAGCTGCAACTGCCAAACTGCATGGATCATTCCTGGTCACAGAACCAAAAACTCATCTGTGGCAAAGTAGTGTATGTGTCCCATTGCAACATAAATTGGGGGAGCCAAATACTGCAGTGCAAATGAAACATTCCTTTGGCCATGTGCAGACAAACAACACCCATGGTGGCTGAGACCGTCAACAGTCATCAATGACACAATGACAGAAGTGACCATCAGAATGCAGAACCACATATTTGCACCAATGGGCACACAAATGCAGATACCCTGTGGAGACAGCAGATGTGAGGTGAACAGATACCATACCATGGCAGCAATGGGACACACAAACCATGATCACTGTGCTGACCGATGACCTAGGAGTCCCAGGGACAGCAGGGGAAACACACCAAACAACATACAGCCAATGGCACACCCAAGATATGCCAATGCAGTGGTGCAGATGCACAAACACAAACAGGCAGACCAACACTGTCATCATACACAGCAGGTGAGGGGTGGGGGTGCCATTGTCCCCAGGCAACAACACAACACATGAGGAGAGCTGAATACCAATCATACAGATGTGCATACACTGCCACACTAAGGTAACTCATGGATCCAAATCCCCTATGTGGGCAAGCAGGCATTGACAGGTGAGAGGGAGCACAAAACACACATGTCACACAGGCACGTAGGAACAACAACTGACACAGCAAGTCACAGACACACCACAGCACCACCCCCAGGGCCCCCACAATGTGGTGACCCTGGGCTGAAGAAAAATACCACTGTGATGACAAAGCTAAATGTCGTTCACACTGTGAACCACAGTCAGGTGTCCTGAGCAACTAACTACCATCACACCTACACAAGCACAAATCAATCAGCATGGCCAGTAAGCCAAGGCCAACATGGAGGCAGGGGACTAGCCGGGCAACAACTCTCATCTGCACACACTCAACACCACACCCCTCGACCTCCAACAATGTGCAGCAGTGAAGTACACATGCACTGGTGACATTGCACATGCACCCATTACTATTCCAGGGTGGTGGGTGGGAACCAAGGTGTAGAAACACATCACACATGGACACTCAACAAGACTCCTGAATGTCTGACACACTGCACACTACGCTGTACATGGACATGACGGCAATACCACACCGACCAATGGGATCCCAGCCACAGTCACACACCAATGAAGAAACCAAGGTCACCCACAAAGAACACACATAGACAACAACCAACATTGCAGCCCGGACCCTAAGGAGTGCCAGCAGTCACACACACAACGTGTCACAATCACTGAAAGATAACACAAACTGGAAATCACATGACAGGGGCAAACAACAAGTGCCAAAGGGAAACCTGACTGTGACCCATCTGCGTCAGCACACAAACTCTGCCCTGACAGCAAACACACCTATGGGTGACACCCTGATGACCAGTAATGTGCCATGCACCCACATCACAGAGAACACAGGGAGAAGACTTTGGGGGAACATAGCTCAAGTCAGCAAGCATCACAAACAGGTACAACACTAGGGATCACAGCATGCGCAGATGAATGGAAGTGAACACACAGACATGCACATACAACACACACCTTGGGCGCAGGCAATGTCACACGTGTACACACTGCCATGAGGGGACTCCACTCCTGTGTGAGGAAAGCTGTGCCATATGTTGCCTCAGTAGGGCCCCATCATGTCAGCTGAGCACTTGGTCACACAATCAACAATTAGCACCAAATGAGGGCTCCCATCACATCAGCCTGGTCATGGATGTGCCAACGGAATCATCAGCACAGATCCAACACACTTGTATAGCAATGTTGCACTGACTACACGGATGAGTCCCTCCCCATTGATGCCCAAACCTGCATGTCCACTGGAGATGGCAACACGGTCAGGGAAGTAGACAAATGCAACGATGGCAGGCACAACAGATGTGCAGGGGTGGAAGCCACAGATGTGAAATTGCCAATGTAAGTAGGAAACCCATTGCCAAATACTGAACACATGACACCCTCAGATGCTGCTATTGATGACATGGATACACCACATGATAGGACACATTCCCCCTGGACCACATGGGTTCCTGCACAGTAACACTTCATAATCATGAGACCAGATATCACCATCACTGCAGCAAGGGCATGGTTAGCTGCACCAACAACATGTACATCTGAAGCATGAGCACTAGAGAAAAGAAAGTTGCTTTATTCAGCATATGTGTTGAGGCCAAACGAAGTCCTGAAAAAAGAGCAAAGGCCAATGGCCAGTCCATTGTCAAAGTTCAAACAGGGTGACACTGGCAGATGTCACCCTACGCATGCCTGCACAATACCAGGGACAATCCACTAGGAGGGGCAACCGGGGGGCAGGCCAGGCACCGCAGGGACAGGATCAGGGCTCACCAGGGGGAGTCAGGGAAGGGGTGGTGGGTGCTGGAGAGCCACTGACAACTGCAGTGGAGGTGTCTGACATGGTGTGTGCCGGCACAACTGGGGGGCATGACACAGATGTCGTGGGTGCCGGCACAACTGCAGTGGACCCTGCAGATGGGGTGGACAGGTCCGCCACTGCAGTGCCCAAGTCAGACAGGGCGGTAGTGGACTCCACTGCAGTGCCTACCTCCAGGGGAGGAGAATGGGGAACAGGCAAGGTGGGTTGGACAGAGGGGGAGGACACCCTCACCACATCAGTGGCACAGACAAGCGCAGCGGGGGTGTGGTGCTGGGAGAGCAAGTGGCAGGGGGAGAAGGCCGGAGCATCTTGGGGATGGTATATCTGTGGGTGGGGGAACCTGGGGCAGGGTGTGGTGGGGGCACCTGTGCAGTGGGGGCCTGAGGGATGGAGGACGGAGACCTTGTGCCTGAGCTGCAGGGCGGTGGCGGGGTCTTGCTCTTAGCACTCCGGGGGGACTTGCGGGTGGGGGCCTCAGTCCGTCTGCGCCTGGGGGAGGGTGTCCGGGGGCGAGGGGCACTCTGCTCCGTGTGGGTGGGCTTCCTCTTCCCCCGGGATGCTGGAGCAGCTTCATCGGTGGGGAAGAGGCCGAGGTCACAGAGGAAGAGCTGCTGTGACTTTGGGGTTGCAGGTGAGGCAAGGGAGGGTGCTTTGGAGGGAGAGGGAACTGAGGACTGCGCAGTGCATGTGGATGCGTGTGTGTGTTCCAGGGCCCCATCCCCTGTGAGTCTGGCTTCAGTCCCCTGAATGTGCTTGCGTGTGCGTTTTGTCATTGGCGTGTGTGTCAGTGTGCTGGATGTGTGTGTGCTGGTGTGTGCCAGTGTGTGTGTGCCTGGGATGGGTAAGGTGCTGGGGAGTGTGGATGGAGCAAAGGCAGGAGGGGTGAGGGACCGTTTGAGGAGGGACACTGCTGCCGTCAGGGAGGAGTCCATGGACCTATTGCCCCTCTGTAGGTCAGACATGCCCGATGAGATGCCCTCCATGAACGACACCAGCTGAGTCAACAGCGCGGTGTGCGCATGGAGGACACTCAGCATGGCTGTCTGCCCTACATGGAGCTGGCGAAGGAGGTACACAGACTCCTCACTCAGGGCAGCAGGGGACACAGGGGCAGGGGGTGCGGTGCCTGGCCCAAAGGAGACACGCTCCCGGACATGGGAGCCTCCACGGACCTGGGGAATGGGAGCCGATGGGAGGGCGGTGGTGGTGCTGGTGGTGGCGGGGACAGCAACACTAGCTGGGGTGTGGTGGCTGCTGACACCCGCCTCCACAAGGGAGTCATCCTCCGAGTTGCTCTGGTCCTCAGCTGAGGTGGATGCTGCTGAGGACTCCTCGGTGTGGCTCCCCTCGCCCTCCGTGCCACTGGGTCCCTCCGACCACTCCTCGGCTGCTGACCCAGTCTGGCTCTCCGGCTCCTCCTGGTCCGTGGAGCTGTCCCCTTCCGTGGCCGTGGATGTATCTGCAAACAATGGGGAAACAGACAGACATCAGTCACCTGCACATAACGCACACACCACTGTGAGCACAGCACATCACAGAGCAAGCCCTGGCATCATTAGTTGTACATTGCTAAAAGTGCACTAATTGAACAGGAGAAGTCAATTGTCAGTCTGATGCCAAGCATGGCACTCACATCCCACATGGCCTTGCACCCATCTGTCTGGTGTCTGTTGGATTGCAACACCCCAGTGTTGACACATGCACCAAGTACACAGTAGTTGGACAGTGCAGAGGACACGGTGTGGACACATCACAGCTCTTGCCACTGAGTCAGTACAGGTTTACGGATGTAAGGGATGCCCAGAGTCAAATAGGAAATGCATGTGATGCATACCAGCGACAGACACCATGATGCACCCATGTCCTGATAGCCAGCGCCACTATGGTGTGCATGTAGCACATGTCACTCCCCTGCAGGATCACCAATCAGTAGACACATGCCATGGCGGAGGCATGACTGCAAAGTCATACATCACTGTCTCAGTGATGTATGACTTTGCAGCCAGACAACAACACTCTGCACTGTGTC
Source organism: Calotriton arnoldi (assembly GCA_963921515.1). Taxonomy (NCBI): domain Eukaryota; kingdom Metazoa; phylum Chordata; class Amphibia; order Caudata; family Salamandridae; genus Calotriton; species Calotriton arnoldi. Next base: position 15,471 of record CAWUFW010028206.1, on the reverse strand, counting down.
ACAATAGTAGGTCATGGGGAATGCAAGTCCTGGAGCTGCACAAGTGCACATGTACATCCCCCCCACAACACATCCTCTTAACCCTCATCTGTCCAGGTCATACCTATTGGACATATGGGAGACCTGTGACACTACCCTACATGTCAGAATACAGGCATTGTGTAAGCAATGGACCCACCCATGATGCCCACCACAGAGTCAGGGAAACAGATGCTGTCTCCCACCTTGAGTCAAGCAAACTGCAAGGACACAGTCCTAAGTGACAGAATTCCCTGCATGTAAGGGCCACACCTGGGTATCAGATGAGGAGTGGGCAGTGCACAATAGAGGGACATGGCTCCTGGACAACATGACTGCTGTACTGTGGCAGTTCAACCTGGCCCGAGGAGGGCACATAACATGTTAGACAGAGTACACAGTGCAGTCTTTGACTCACCCCCTCCTTGCTGCTCTCTGGCCTTCAGCTGCCCATCCAGGTCTGGAAAGACCACCGCCAGGATCCTGAGCATGTGGGGGGTCAGGGTCCGTGTTCCGCCCCTCCTGCGAGGAGGCGACAGCTTCAGCTGGACCCGTGCAATCCTCCGGGTCCAGCCCCGAAGGTCCTGCCACCTCTTTTGGCAGTTGCGGATCCGGCGCTTGTAGACCCCCACGGACCGGACAGCCCGGACGATGTCCTTCCAGATCTCATGCTTCCGATGGGCAGAAGCCTGTCAGGATGACAAAGTGATAAGGACATTACTACACATGCAACATATCCGTGCATGACACAGTTGCATATACATGTCGCAATCACAGGGGCACATGGTGTACCCAGGCAGTGCACGGCTGCCCATGGACAGTTTTCCAGAAGTCACTACATGGTATCATAGCATGGGGAGTAAAACCCTGTTCAGAAGCACTGTCACTGCACCATACCTGTCCAGTGCAAGTCACTACACACTATGGGGGGTGACAACTACTCAGTGAGCCTGCTAGCCAGTGGTGTGCTGACTCTCAGCCTTGCTAGTCAGACAAAATGCACATTCAGAAAGGCAGTGCACAGAACACTCACCTGCTCCCCTGGTGTCCCATACAGCTTGCTGTACTGTGGAAGTAGGCTGTCCAGCAGGGCCTGGTTCTCTTCAAGGCTGAAGGCTGGGGCTCTCTCCACAGTACGTGCCATTGCAGGGTCCAGAGGGGCAGAGACAGCAGCAGTGCAGTGGCAGATGTCGTCCTGGAGCATGTAGTGCAGGCAAGTGGGCTCTCAGGGGAACATGCAGCAATATATATGTGCTGGAGAGGCAGATACTGTCCCTTGTGTCCAAAGTGATAGGTCCAAGTCGTTTGCATCTTCTGAATCTGGCCAATCCATGGAATAGCAGCACCAAAACACGCCCACAGCATCCTTCAAATCTTCAACTTCATGACATACATTATTTTGCAACATTGTTGTGGGTGACCAACTGATTTTCCAGCAACCGACTCGTTCGAATATTCAAAAACGCGTCCGTTGCCAGGCAAGCCCATTGTCAATGGGTGCGCACCGATCGGTCCATTGCTGTTCAACGCGCACAGGGGTACAACGCGTACCCGCACACATTGAAAGCAATGGGCCGGCCGGAGGCACCGATCGGTCCATTGCTGTTCAACGCGCACAGGGGTACAACGCGTACCCGCACACATTGAATGCAATGGGCCGGCCGGAGGCACCGATCGGTCCATTGCAGTACAACGCGCACAGGGGTACAACGCGTACCCGCACACATTGAATGCAATGGGCCGGCCGGAGGCACCGATCGGTCCATTGCTGTTCAACGCGCACAGGGGTACAACGCGTACCCGCACACATTGAAAGCAATGGGCCGGCCGGAGGCACCGATCGGTCCATTGCTGTTCAACGCGCACAGGGGTACAACGCGTACCCGCACACATTGAATGCAATGGGCCGGCCGGAGGCACCGATCGGTCCATTGCTGTTCAACGCGCACAGGGGTACAACGCGTACCCGCACACATTGAATGCAATGGGCCGGCCGGAGGCACCGATCGGTCCATTGCTGTTCAACGCGCACAGGGGTACAACGCGTACCCGCACACATTGAATGCAATGGGCCGGCCGGAGGCACCGATCGGTCCATTGCTGTTCAACGCGCACAGGGGTACAACGCGTACCCGCACACATTGAAAGCAATGGGCCGGCCGGAGGCACCGATCGGTCCATTGCTGTTCAACGCGCACAGGGGTACAACGCGTACCCGCACACATTGAATGCAATGGGCCGGCCGGAGGCACCGATCGGTCCATTGCTGTTCAACGCGCACAGGGGTACAACGCGTACCCGCACACATTGAATGCAATGGGCCGGCCGGAGGCACCGATCGGTCCATTGCAGTACAACGCATCACTGTACATGTGACTGGCATATGTCAGCATGCCTGTCTCAGATGGACATATGCCAGCCACAGATAGCTCCCAGGGAGTGAGGGGCACACCTACATCACGACAGCCTGTCCAAACCTTATCATAAGGCATGTAAGGCTGCATTTCCTATTGTGTGTATGTTGGTGTACATGTTGTCCTGTGGGTGTCACCTGTGGGCAGCCACCCCCAGGCTGTGCACGTGTTCATGGGGACAGGATCATGGGTGTTACGTGTACGTGACCACTGTGATGTGCAACTGTTCATATCTGTGCATGTGCCATGGTCACATTTCACAGTGGTGTTTGTGTATGTCATGTCACATACCCCGTGAGTCCCATGTGGGACGGTATGTTTGAGCCAGGGTGTCCCAGTGGCACAATAGTGATGGCCCTCCACAGTCTTTGTGCATGTAGTGTTTACAATGTCTCTGATTTCATGTGCACAATGGGAGACAGTCTCCACATCCACGTTGTGTGTGCATGGACTCTGATGTTGTGCGTGTGTGTCACAGACGTCCATGGCTCTCCTGCCATGGCAAGTGTGGCCACTACCTGTGGGGGTCATGTTTGTTTTGTTGTGGTGTACACATGATACTCCAGGTGATGCCAGTGTCCATGTGGCATTACAGGGTCCCTGGGAATGTGCCTGTCGTTGAGCTGTGGTGCCTGGGGCACATCTGTCCTCACATGTCACTGGGGGGTGACTGTGACACAGCATCATGATATCCAATGGGCCAACCTGGGACAAATTGATGCCACCTGTAGGACCGTGTTGACAGATGTTGGCCATGTATGTACCATAAATGTCGTTCCGGTACTGCACACTTCATGTAGTTGTGCCTCATGATGATGTATGTTGGGATCTTGAGTGTGTTCAATGCCGCATATGTGGGGTGACTGACGATCTTGCTTACTTCTCCTCTGCACTGCAGGGCTCCTGCTGTCCATCGGCCATTCCCAGACCTGGCAACGATGGTGGAACGGGACAGCATCCGACGGTACCGCTTCACCAGGCAGCTGATTGAGGATTTGGCAGTGCAGTTGTCCCCACATTTGCAGCCTGGCCGGCCGTATCCTACAGCGCTGACCCCCAAGGTGAAGGTGATGGCAGCCCTACACTTCTTTGCCACCGGTACCTTCCAACATACTGTGGCGTCTGCTGGTGGGATGTCACAGACCATGTTCAGCCGTGTGCTCCGCGATGTTTTGGCGGCAATGTTGCTCTTCCTGAACCGGTACATCTATTTCCCTAGACTGCGACGACTCACTGACGTGAAGAGTGACTTTTATGCCCTGGGGAGGATGCCGCATGTCATTGGCTCCATTGATGGGACACATGTGGCTTTGGTACCACCACAGGCCCAGGAGCAGGCCTACAGGAACCGCAAGCACTACCACTCGGTCAATGCACTGGTGGTGTGTCTTGCAGACATGACCATCACACACGTGTGTGCCCGTTTCCCTGGTTCAGCACACGATGCCTTTGTGATGAGGAGTAGTCGCATCCCCAGGTTGATGGCACAGATGCAGAACCAGCGTGCCTGGCTTGTCGGTGTGTACTGACTTTGTGCCATTGTGTGTGATCTGATCTGTAGTATTCCGCCCACTTTTCCAAGTCAGCTGATGTGCACTTGTCTGTCCGTAGGTGACTCGGGATACCCCAACATGCCGTGGTTGCTGACACCCCTCAGGAACCCTGTGACACCTGCCCAGATGCGCTACAATGAGGCACATGGTCGGACCAGGAGAGTGATTGAGCGGACCTTTGGTCTCCTGAAGAGCCGCTTCCGCTGCCTGGACAAGACCGGAGGGTCCCTCCCATATGCCCCTGCGAAAGTGTGCAAGATTATCATCGTCTGCTGCATGCTCCACAACCTGGCAGTGCGGAAGGAGTTGCCTCTCATCCAGGATGACGATGACCAACATCCGCCACCTGTGGAGGATCCTGGCCTGGACCACGATGCCAGTGACGATGATGATGGTGATGGTGATGGTGATGTCCGCACACAGCTCATCACCAACTTCTTTAGCTGAATGTGAGTATCCTGAGGTGTCATGTGAATGATGTGAGTTGGCATGATGTGTGGGTGGTGCTCTGGTGCTGTTGGAGTGTGTCCATGGGCTACTTGACAGGATGTGTGTTGCGATGTGTGGTGACAGGTGGGCTGTACTCCCCAACAGTGTTGACATGCTAACTTGGTTCTGGGTGGGTATCTTGTAACATGTATTGTGCATGAGTTTTGCTGTTCTGTCCTGTACTGCATTGCTTTTGACTGTGTGTCATTTCTGTCCTTCACAGGGTACTTTCAGATTCGTTTGGTGAACTGTGTCCACCGACGACGTGATTGCACATCCAGGCTGGTAGCTGTTGTGTCCCTACAGGTGATGTGCGCCACACCCATGGACTTCCTTCAGTCTACAGTTGTTGACTGTGTGCCCGCTGCCAGGTGGGATTACCTTGCATCTGTAGTGGTTACAGCATGTTGCAACTGTGTAATAAACCTGTGCTTCACTTTGTGATGTGCGTTGTCTGTGGTCACACATTTGACTGCCATTTGCTTACTGCACCTGTGGGCTACTTGACTACAACTGGGAATGGGTGTGGTGTCTGTGCATTGCACCGTCTTCCCTGGCAACATCAGTGTAGGCAATGAGTCAGATGGCCTAGGTGTGTATGTGTTGTGTAGCCCTGGTGGTGTGTCTCCCTCATATGTGTCACGTTGCCTGTACTCACATGCCTGTGTTGTCCTTGCTGTTGCAGTTCGCATACACTGTGTAATTTTGCAGTTCATCATCCCCATAACAGCACCCACGTTGGAATCACGACAGAGGCAAGTATGGTGTATTAGTGTGTTTATTGTGATAATAGTGCATAGGATGGATTGTGCTGTACATGAATCTTGCAATCCCAAGTTCCTAGATGAATAGAAAGTCCAGGTAGACAGGATCCCCAGTATCGGGGCCACTGTTGTCTGACACATTGTTCCAACTTATACTCCCCATGCAATGTGTGGGAGTAGTGTTGCCATCAACAGGGTGAACAGTCTGTGCACAAAGGCGAAAATCCAGAACAGGTTCAGGCTTCCTGGGAGTTGCGCTTGGCCATCAGCCTCTCACTTTCCCCTCCTCGGACGACCCCTCTTCTTGGGGGGGGGCCCTCAAGTGCAGGCTGCTGCGGTGCAGGGGACTCTCCGCCAGAGTCCTCCTCCCTCCCTGTGGCAGTTGCAGTTTGTTCGGTACCAGATGTTGTTGGCACACAGGGAGGTGTGGACTGGTTGCTGTTCATCTGGCGGAGGCATTGTAAAATGTCCCTGTGCACCGCCGTCATCTCATGTAGTACATCCCACTTGGACTCCACGCGGGTCATGTGGGAGTCCACACGTGACATGTGGGAGTCCACACGTGACATGTGTGACTCCACTTGGGACATGTGGGAGTCCAAGCGGGCATGATGGGCAGCCTGCTGCTGTTTAATGTCTCTGAGGAGCCCCACTACCTGGCTGAGCTCTCCGGTGCTGGACTGGTACGCATCAGCTATGCGTACCAGTTGTGGGTCTTCATGCACACCAGCAACGTCTGCAAGCAGCGACCTCTGTCTCCCACCCCTCCCACCACCCCTGCTGACATGTGCAGTGTGTGCAGTTGCACGCACAGATAACCCTGGTCCACCTTGGGGGTTGGTGGTGGTGGTGGTGTCCATGGCCCCAGGTTGGTCCAGGGTCACTGCGCTGGTGTTGTTCCTTATTCTGTCCATGTCGGCAGGGATGGTATTCGTGGTGACAGTCGTTGGAGGGGTGGGTGCAGGGGGTGCAGCTGGTGGACCTGCTGGTGCTGCAGCTGGTGGTCCTGCTGGTGCAGCATGTTGACTTGCACCGGATGTGCCAGGTTGTTCTTCATCGTCCGAGGAGGACAGAGGCTGTACGACGCCAGTGAGCTCGGCATCCTCTTGAGCCTGGGACTGGGACTCCTCAGCGTCTGCTGCTGTGTCCCTATCATCACCTGTTTTTGGGAGACACAAACAATGTATGTCATGTTTCTGCAGGCATCAGTGGTTGACACACCTGACAGTTGTGACTGTGCCTCGGGGTGCGGGCCTGTACATTGTATTGTCCTAAGTCGTCACAGTCAGGGGTTGATATTGGTGTGGCACATTGTCCTGCATTATTTGGGCATTTCTATGTATTCTCTGGGGTGTGAACATGGTCTGCATTGATTGTGTTTGGTTGACAGCCAGACCTCCTTCCCCACCCACCCACCCACCCAGTCAGTTATCCCACCATGGAACGTGCTTGCATTGCAGGGAGTGTAAGTTGTCTCTCAGGATGTCAGTCAGTGGTGTCCTGCTGTTTGTTGGTGCACAGTTGGCAGCAGGGCCTTGTGCTCCCCACAGCAGTAGCCAGTGTCAGCCATCTTGTGAGTCCTTCTCCACTCCCTGTGATGTGAGCATGGTTCAGGGTGGTGTTGATGGGACAGTTGTGGGGGTGAGCTATGTCTGTGACTACGTCTCCCATCATGCTATTGCCTCCACCCCCCTTCCCAGCATGCCCATGCTTCCTTCCTTTTGACTCTGCTTCCCTGTGGGGTGGGCTGGCTGTGCTGACAGGATGGCTGGGAGTGTTGTCCTGGCAGTTGTTTGGCTAAGAGTCCCAAGAGTGTCCCTGTGCTTCACACAACATAACCCAGGGTGGTGGTGCTTTGTGGGATCTTGTGTTAGGATGGAGGGCATTGCATTCTACCAGGTGGGTACTGTGGAGTTTGTGTTGGGGGGTGTGAGGGGAGGTGCTGGTGACTATAGTCAGTGCTGCAAGTCCCCCTTCCCACCCAGCCAGCCAGATAGCCCACCATGGAACGTGCTTGCATTGCAGGGAGTGGAAGTTGTCTCTCAGGATGTCAGTCAGTGGTGTCCTGCTGTTTGTTGGTGCACAGTTGGCAGCAGGGCCTTGTGCTCCCCACAGCAGTAGCCAGTGTCAGCCATCTTGTGAGTCCTTCTCCACTCCCTGTGATGTGAGCATGGTTCAGGGTGGTGTTGATGGGACAGTTGTGGGGGTGAGCTATGTCTGTGACTACGTCTCCCATCATGCTATTGCCTCCACCCCCCTTCCCAGCATGCCCATGCTTCCTTCCTTTTGACTCTGCTTCCCTGTGGGGTGGGCTGGCTGTGCTGACAGGATGGCTGGGAGTGTTGTCCTGGCAGTTGTTTGGCTAAGAGTCCCAAGAGTGTCCCTGTGCTTCACACAACATAACCCAGGGTGGTGGTGCTTTGTGGGATCTTGTGTTAGGATGGAGGGCATTGCATTCTACCAGGTGGGTACTGTGGAGTTTGTGTTGGGGGGGTGTGAGGGGAGGTGCTGGTGACTATAGTCAGTGCTGCAAGTCCCCCTTCCCACCCAGCCAGCCAGATAGCCCACCATGGAACGTGCTTGCATTGCAGGGAGTGGAAGTTGTCTCTCAGGATGTCAGTCAGTGGTGTCCTGCTGTTTGTTGGTGCACAGTTGGCAGCAGGGCCTTGTGCTCCCCACAGCAGTAGCCAGTGTCAGCCATCTTGTGAGTCCTTCTCCACTCCCTGTGATGTGAGCATGGTTCAGGGTGGTGTTGATGGGACAGTTGTGGGGGTGAGCTATGTCTGTGACTACGACTCCCATCATGCTATTGCCTCCACCCCCTTCCCAGCATGCCCATGCTTCCTTCCTTTTGACTCTGCTTCCCTGTGGGGTGGGCTGGCTGTGCTGACAGGATGGCTGGGAGTGTTGTCCTGGCAGTTGTTTGGCTAAGAGTCCCAAGAGTGTCCCTGTGCTTCACACAACATAACCCAGGGTGGTGGTGCTTTGTGGGATCTTGTGTTAGGATGGAGGGCATTGCATTCTACCAGGTGGGTACTGTGGAGTTTGTGTTGGGGGGGTGTGAGGGGAGGTGCTGGTGACTATAGTCAGTGCTGCAAGTCCCCCTTCCCACCCAGCCAGCCAGATAGCCCACCATGGAACGTGCTTGCATTGCAGGGAGTGGAAGTTGTCTCTCAGGATGTCAGTCAGTGGTGTCCTGCTGTTTGTTGGTGCACAGTTGGCAGCAGGGCCTTGTGCTCCCCACAGCAGTAGCCAGTGTCAGCCATCTTGTGAGTCCTTCTCCACTCCCTGTGATGTGAGCATGGTTCAGGGTGGTGTTGATGGGACAGTTGTGGGGGTGAGCTATGTCTGTGACTACGACTCCCATCATGCTATTGCCTCCACCCCCTTCCCAGCATGCCCATGCTTCCTTCCTTTTGACTCTGCTTCCCTGTGGGGTGGGCTGGCTGTGCTGACAGGATGGCTGGGAGTGTTGTCCTGGCAGTTGTTTGGCTAAGAGTCCCAAGAGTGTCCCTGTGCTTCACACAACATAACCCAGGGTGGTGGTGCTTTGTGGGATCTTGTGTTAGGATGGAGGGCATTGCATTCTACCAGGTGGGTACTGTGGAGTTTGTGTTGGGGGGTGTGAGGGGAGGTGCTGGTGACTATAGTCAGTGCTGCAAGTCCCCCTTCCCACCCAGCCAGCCAGATAGCCCACCATGGAACGTGCTTGCATTGCAGGGAGTGGAAGTTGTCTCTCAGGATGTCAGTCAGTGGTGTCCTGCTGTTTGTTGGTGCACAGTTGGCAGCAGGGCCTTGTGCTCCCCACAGCAGTAGCCAGTGTCAGCCATCTTGTGAGTCCTTCTCCACTCCCTGTGATGTGAGCATGGTTCAGGGTGGTGTTGATGGGACAGTTGTGGGGGGGCAATATGTGTGACTGCGACTCCCATGATGCTATTGGCTACACTGACTTGGCCAGCATACACAGAATTCCTTCCTTTGAGTGGTCTTCACTGTGTGTTGGTGTTGTTGTGGTGGCTACATGTGTGGATGTGTGTGTTAGTTCTATTTGTGCCACTGCCTAGCTGTAGTTGTGGTTGTGTTTGTACATGTGTTGGCACAGTTGGATGTGACTTTTTTGATGGCATGTGTTGTGTTTATCTGACTGACATACACATTTTGGGATGATTCTGTTCTAGTTGCTGTGTAATTGCTATGTGTGCATGGTTTGACTCTCCCCTTGACAGTGATGTGTGTGTTTTGTGGCAGTTTATTGTGTACATTTGTTGTGTACTCACCAGGCTCTGGGATGTTCTCTAGTCCATATACGCTCACTGGCGGAAGGATGGCCCGCACCTTCTCCTCCCAGGGCCTGAGGTATATTGGCTTGGCAGGAGGGCCACTGCCGGTCTGTTGGCTGTTGCTGTAGTCTATCTTCAGCAGGTCCCGTACCCTCCTGCGCACGTCATACCACCTGTTCTGGATGTCCGTCTTTGTGCGCCGACATGATGATTGGGCGTTCACCCTGTTGATGATCCTCTCCCACATCTTGGTTTTCTGCGACATGGGGGTCTGTTGGACCAGAGTGCCAAACAGCTGTGGCTCCACCCTGAGGATCTCGTCTACCAGGACTTCCAATTCACAATCTAGGAACTTGGGATTCTTCTTGGGGGCATGGTGATGGGTGGTGATGGTGAGTGATGTGTGTGTTGGTGTGCAGGTGAGGGTGTGTGAGTGTGTGTTTTGCTGGGTGTATGTGAGGTAGGTATTTGTTGGTGTGCTGATGGTGTGTGGCTTGTGTGAGGGATGAGCTGTGGGTGTGTGGTTGCTTTCTCTTGGGTGCTGGCAGTGAAATGGCATTTGCAAAGGCTCATGGTAGTGATTTGTGTCCTTTATATAGGTGGAGTTGTGGGTGTGTCTTTGTTCTCTGTCCCCACCCCCCCAGTGTTTATTGGCTTGGTAATTGCTTGTTTGGCCTTTTTTTGGTTGATTTTTCCTTTGTGCTGTTTGTGTATGTTGGAAACGTTCTTGTGACCGAGTCGGACCCTGCATTGGTCTCGTACGGTGTTTTCCGTTTCGTTCACGCTGTGTTTGTGCAGTTTTGTATGCTGCGTACGCGTCGGTCGCGGTGTATTGTGTTGCTTCGGCTCGGTTTTGTATGCGTGTCGGTCGTACGGCTTGTCCTCCGTCCGACTCGGTCGTGTTTTTCGCGCCTTGCATCGTACTTTGCGGGTTGGAGTTGGCGGGTACGATTCGGTCGGATTTGTTCCGGGTGCGTGTCGGTCGGTTGGATTCGCGTGTTTTTCCGGCCGGATTGCTATTTTCCGAGCGGCTCGGTCGGTCGGCTTGGTTTCCTGACGTGTCGGTCGGATTTATCGCGGCTTGCATCGTACTTGGCGTGTCGGGCGCCACTGGTACGTGTCGGTCGGTATTTTTTCCGGATCCGAGTCGGTCGGTGCTTTTTCCGGCCCGAATCGGAATCGACCCCATAGTGAAGCAAGGCAGCGTTGCATTACTTTGCATGTAATAAACCACGCAAAGTCACAGAAAGTGGCTTTGCGAAGCTTAGGAAATCCCAAAAATGATTTTACATCTTGGGTGCACCATAAAAATGATGTAACCCTGACGAAACATTATATTAAATCTGGGCCTCGGTGCGCAACATTTTTGATGTAACTTAAGGTAAACTTAAGTAAATCTACTTCTAAATATGTTGTCGTATTATTTCCTTCAGAAAATTCACCCAGGTTTTACCTGTCAGAATTTGAGCAGCGAAAATGTGTAGTATATTGCAATGCCTATAATAAACATTTCACCACAAACTAGTGGCCTGATAACATAATGGACTTATTGTACACTTCAGTCACAAAAATATATACTTAAACTAAGATATGATTTTCTGTCTGGAGAGGGCAGATTTTCATTATCAACTTAAATGGGCAAAAAATAGACTGTGCCCTTAAAATGCAATTGATGAATAACAGAATTAGTATTGCGTTATTTTCTGTTTGCTGACATGCCTACTGTTGCTAAAACTGTGATGTGCTATTCTTCATAAGAAAGTCTGTGAAAGTAAAAAGTGTGTAAAGGGGTGTCACTGGAATGAGTCCAAACGTTGGCGGTTAATTAGAGCTTGGCAGATGCAGACGTGCCTAAATTGGCACACGTCCAATCGGTCCTATTTCGAATCTATCTGTACGCTCGAAATAGGGCCATCCGCCTATTTTAGTAGAAGTCCGCATCTGTTAAACTCTAACTATCCACCGTTGTCTATATTCACAAATGTGTTACATGCTGAAAAAGGGAGTAGTAAGTGTGCTTTCTATGATCGGAAAGGAAAGGGAAAATCCCATTCTTATTGAGGTGTGGGTCAGGTGAATGCTACAAACCTGTAAAATATCTTCCTTTCCCCCCCCAAAAAAAGTAAAGGTCATAGGTACGTTTCCACCCTATGTATTCACATATATTTTTATTAGCAACATTTTTGCAAATATTCGACTTTCATAAGTTTCCATTAGTTTGTGGTGGGATTTCAGTAAACTCCGTGTAAGTTAGAAATCTTCTCGAAACCCAGCTAAACTTACAGGGAAAACAGTTTCGACTAAGGATTTCGGACTTTTGAGAATTCATAAAAAATGTTTTTAGGAGGGCACTAACACATCTGTAAAAAAAAAAAGTGCAGGCTTCCAGGAGCAACGCAGGAAGACCTTTGTGAGTTAGCAATTTTATTGTACATACTGCAGAATTGTGCATAAGGAAATGCCCTCATATTACTGCAGTTGTAGACATGTCTATAGCCTACACCACGAGATAAATATGCTCACATAATTTAAAACACCATCGTAGGGTAGTCTGCCCATGAATAAAACAATTTAGGAGTGCAAGGCCACCTTCTGTGAATACATTGCAGTAGTAAAACGAGCCATGTGCGCCTATAGGTGGGACTCAACATCTTCAGTGATTGCACAAATCGTATTCATTTTAATAACTTGTTTTTATTTTGCATCTGCTACCTCGGGTTTGCAGATTATGGAGCTGTAATTGACTCCTTTAACATCTTAGTCAACTCAATAGTGCGCATTGTATTGACTTCCGAAGGGTAAGAGGGCTCACACATCCTGTCTGCGGCTCGAATCTGAGACAAGTTTGTATTTCTATCACCCTCCGGTTCTTAGATTCGATATCTAACCAGTCATCCTACCAGCGAAAGTGGTCTTGATCATTAGGAAGCTCGGCCGGTGTCCGGGATGCTGTTTGGCCTCATAAGATAAGCACTGTATGTCGGCTTTACATAACACTAATGATGAATTATACTGTAAGTGCATGAAGTGCACATTCCGAACCACAACGACTTGTCACTCAGTGGTTCAGCGATGGGTTCCTGCTCTGCCAATGTGCACAGTGTATTATCAAAGTCCCTTAAACAGCTGGCAAACTTCAATATACCGCAGACGGTGGAGAGGGCGACTAAAGTTGATGCACAGTCTCTCTCTTGCTTTCCTTGATTAAAGACCGCATGTAGCAGCTAAGAGAATATCTGTCAGGTTCCTTGGCTAGTAACCCTTACATTCTATGCTGCATTAAAAAAAAATAGCCAGGCCCTAAACAGCATTACCATCCCTCACATTAGAAGATCTGAAGCTTCAAGCATGTCAGTGTCTCATTTAGACACGACAAACCCATGTGGACAGCCAATCACAGGTGGTGATGTCGTTTCCTGCAAAGCAGTGAGCAGTGTTCAAAGAGATTTCTTAAAGCAGCCTGTCATATTCGGCCCAACTGGCCCTGAAGCGGTCTATCAGATGTTGGCATGAAGTTTGTCTTTGTGTATTTCTCATCCTTTCAGAATTTGATAGCATGTGGTGAACTAACAAGATACATCGATCATACAATTATCACTTTGCAGTCCACAACACCACCAAGCCCTTTCAAAGAACACCAGTGGCCACTGCGTGCATTCCCTGCTGTTTGTATACTCAATCACTCACACGTATTGGTGCAGTTCTTGGTGCACACGTAGCTCACTGTTGCTTTCAGAACAGATTTGTAAAATCAGAGCCTTTCCGACACTAAAATGGCATTTTTTCTTTCACGAAACCCAAATAGAGATTCGGTAACATGTTATATAGATATCGGTATTTGGAAGCGGCATTTTAAGTGTGTCCCTTCCAGATACTGAGGGGCATATTTACAATGAAGTGACGGAGTGCGGCGTTACCCTTCCTTGCCTAACTCCACACTCCGCCACTTTAGAAACGCAGGGCTGCACCATATTTACAAGAATATGGGGCAGTCCTGCGTTTCCCCCTGCCCTGGCGCTAAACTTAGCAGCCTAGCACCAACGCCGGCACCCTTGCACCATAGTGCGAGGGTGTCTCCGTTCAGAGGAAGATTGTTTATGTGCAGGAAGGTCTCCCTTTCTGCTCATGAACAAACTTTAAATCACGTTCTGTAACTTTTATGTGTGCTGCTTAATGCAGCACACGTAGAAGTTGCAAAATGTCATTTCTTTTTTTTGATTGTTTATGTGCATGAAGGGACACCTTTCTGCACATAAACAATCAATGGCAGTTTGCTGTTTCTATGTGTGTTGCACAATGCAGCACACATGGAAACAGCAAAAACGAGGAGAAATAAAGCATTTCTCCTGTCGTGTAGTTCCTATATTACCTATACAGGATCTGCGCGTTTGGATAACATAAACTGTGGGTTTGGTGGCAGACTGATTCTGTGCACCCCCACCAGATACGTTAGCCTGTCTGTATTAGCTAGCTCACAGTGCCACTATAATCTCCTCTTATCACGGAGAGAATAGATTCTGGCAACCTCAGAACATGACAACCCTGATCCCCCAGGATCGTGGAAACAATATACTAACTTTCGCTCAGTCACTCGTGCTCACTTAATTTGCTTCAGAGATACACAGAATAACCATACTGGGCATTTGTCAATAAGGATTTATTGAACAGTTGTTATTCTAGTGTAGCATAGATGAGCTGCAACAACCATTAGACAGTGGCAGAGATATATGATTAACAATACTACGAAAGTAAAGGGATGATATAGTTCTACCATCTTGCATAAATCATGAATATATACATGTACATCAAACACATGTTAAAAAGTGCATACTCCTACGATGCCTCCCTAACTAGATGTACCTAAATGTACCTAGCATCTGTGTAGGTGTTATGCCAAGAATCCCTCTAGGATCTAGTCCACCCCATTACCTGAGAGTTTAGAGAATGTGGGACCCCGTCCTGGTCTAGGGTTGGACACCCCGCAAGGGATGTTAGACCACTGCGAGCTGGAGCGTCTGCATGCAGGAACCTCAGCGTCTCTGGTCAGTGCGTCAGCCGGGAAGTCACGGTCTCCTCTCCCTTCCTAAGCAAGATGTGCTGTATATATACCCATAGGTCTCCCCAGGGGTCCTACCTTGCTGTGTTACTGTGTCGGCCTAAAGGATGACGTTGGGCCTGAACTTTATACAGAGATATTATACAGGAGATGGTGATCCTACTGTTAGTCCTGCTGTACTTCCAAGAAGCCTCATGCATAATGTATGAGAATCGAACCAGGGAAATACCAGCGTTCTGAATGCAGTGTCATATCTAGGTAAAAGGTCAGTGCCTAAGAACCGTTATGTATGTAATGTAGGGAAGAATATAGGTGAACGGTTGCAATTTTACCTGCGCCTATATAGGGTACCTATATGGAATATAACACCCACTCCTCTTCCGACTGGACGACATATGTAACCTATTACTGTACTACTAGCATAACTAGATAGCAGTATGCACAAAGTTTATAAAAACATTTCTTTAGCTAAAAATGTTTAAAAACTTCAAAAAAAATTCTAAAAACTTAAAATAAAAAATGTAAAAAGAAAATCTTTCAAGCCTTCGCTCTAAAAGTGTCCGTAATTATAGTCCGAACCACTATAAGCATTAAAAAGCCATGTATGCCCAAAAATGAAAGGAATGTCAATTTAGTTTCATAGTTCCAAATTTGAGCTTGTTTAGAAAAGGGCGAATTTCTCCCAGCATCACGACAGAGCCAAATGAGTCAAATGTTTATGTGTCCTGGCTGGTAGACGCAACATTTCCGTTGCTTGCTTCCGCAGTAGACGGCCCCTGTAACACCTCGCAGAGTATGTCAATTGAGCACAGATGATGTTCCAAGCTGTCCGCAGCTGGTGCTGGGGCAGCCTGTGCGCCTTCCAAAGCCTGGGTGTCAGTGGAGTCGTATCAGACA